>OY755205.1:33107872-33313474 GCA_963576765.1 Draba incana
TAGTAGCACATCAACAAGCTTGAAGAGATCCTTGGAGGTTCGTAAGCCGGTGCAACTGAAGTTCAACTGGTGAGTTGGGCGCTCCTCCTGGTGGCGTGAGATGACTTTGGTTTACGAAAAATGTCATCACTTAACAATTTTGCTCCAAAAGATTGAATGTGTTTCTCGTGTTATGACCAGCTTTCAGGGTTGTTGGATTTTGCATCGACACTTGGGTTTACATGCAATGTTTCCATAACAAGCGTGCTACGATAATGAATATTTTCTAGCGAGGTTACCAATGTTCAATTAGTTAGGTTTTGAATAGACACTTTGGTTTACGGTCATGCTGCAGCAAGCGTATCCGCTCAAGTGAATACTTTTTGACAAAGTTACCAATGCTACGTTAGTTGGATTTTCATATGAACATTTGGGTTTACAGCTTGGTAGTATCGTTAGATGATGCCAAGGTATACGCTGTTGAAGTTTGAGATTGATGTGATGGACTCTGAAGCCGCCAGGCGTTGACGTCTTGTCATCGAACTTGGGAAGTTTCGGATATTCCATGTAGAGCTACTGCTACCGTGTTTTCCTGACTTTTTTTTTTTGGGTCAAGAATAAGTGTAGTAGACTCAAAAGGTTTTCAGGCTATTCTATAATGAACTTTAAAGCCTGTTTATAAAAGTTTCTGGAATTTTTCCTCAAAACCTAGTGACTAGGAAATCCTCCACGTATAAATAGGCTCACTTGGCCGTATTTGTTTTTTTTACCAAGTTCCTTTTTTCTGCAATAAACAAGTAAAAAATCAGAATTTCTTTTTGTCCTGTAGCTAAATTAGGGTTTTGTAGATTTTTTTTTTCTTTTTCTCCATCTCTGTTCTGACGCCGCCGAACTTGCTGGAACTATCGTTTGGTCCCCAGAATTCTTTGTTGTTTTAGCCAATGGAGTTGGAATCACCGTATGCAGCTCCGCTATGGAGGAATTAGATGAAGCTTCTTCTCCGATCTAAAGCTTTCCTCACCGGAGCTCGCCTCGTGTTCATGACTGCAGTCGTCGTGGAGGAAACACTTAAAGGCAACGGAATCAGATGGAGGTCCGTCGGATTTGCTCGTGGACGAGCCAGAAGGAGGAGACGACACCAGAGCAGCTTATCGAGGAATCGAGTTAAGCCTATTCCTGATCTGCTGCTTCAAATATCCCGCCTCGGAGAAGACCTATGATCAGAGAAGAAACTTGCCGGAGGAGGCTCACGTTAATGATTGGAGTTGGACGATGACCGGAGCTTTGCGGAGGAGATTCATGGCGATGGCCGGAGCTTCATGACGGCCAACTTTCGCTTCTGGTCAACGGTCACCGCAAGTCAACAAAAATCAACTGGTCAACAGAAGTCAACAAGTCAATGCAGTTGTTTTTGGTTTCGATTTTGAATTTTGACTCGGTTTAGATTAAACTGACAATATTTTTATTTTTATTTATGGTGAGGTATTTAGACTATTATCGCAGCGGAACGCGTCTTGAAGAGCCTGGAGATCTAATTTCGATCTTTGTCGAGGTGACGCCGGATTGATGATGTCAAAGACGGCAATGATCTTGAGATTCGATTTCGATATATGTAGACTTTAGTGCCAAATAAAAGATATTAAAGACGGCAAATATCCGGAGATCCGATTTCAATCTCTGTCAACTTTGACGGCAAAGATCTAGAGATTCAATTTTGATCTTTGTTGATTTTGATGCCGAATTGAAGATGTTGGAGACGATAAAGATTCGGAGATCTGATTTTGATCTCTGTCGACTTTGACGCCAAATTGAATATTTCGAAGACGGCGAATATCAAGAGATCTGATTTTGATCTTTTTCGACATTGACACCTACTCGACGATGTTGGAGACGGCAAAGATTCGGAGATCTAAATTTGATCTTTGTTGACATTGACGCCGAATTGAAGATATTGGAGACGGCGAAGATCCGATTTCGATCTCTGTCAACATTGACACCTAATCGAAGATGTTGGAGACGGCAAAGATCTGATGATCCGATTTTGATCTCTGTCGTCATTGACGTCGAATTGAAGATGTTGGAGACGGCGAAGATACAGAGATCTGATTTCAATCTCCGTCGACATTGATGCCGAATTGAAGATGTTGGAGACGGCAAAGATCTGAAAATCCGATTTTGATCTCTGTCAATTTTGACGCCGAATTGAGATATGAATGACGATTCGTAAGAGGAATGCAATGCCTTGCTGGGGACAGGAGAGACCATTCGTTTGAGATAAGAGCGACGATCCCTGAATGGAGTGACTGTTTGCCGGCTTGAGAGGAGCATCTGTCTGCTCGAGAGGAGCGTCAGCCTCTTCAAAGGATACTTGAACTACAAGGAGGCTTGATCCCTGCAAAGGGTACGCAGGCAGCTCATCTTCGGATGGGTTCACCCCCCCCCCCCCTCCCCCCCTTCTCCTTAAATAGGAGGGGGAATAGGGAAAAAGTGAGGTGAGGAGAGGGACGCCATGTTGGTTTGAAGAATCAGGAGGCGGGACTGTCACATGTAGACAAAGTGTTATAGTAGCACATCAACAAGCTTGAAGAGATCCTTGGAGGTTCGTAAGCCGGTGCAACTGAAGTTCAACTGGTGAGTTGGGCGCTCCTCCTGGTGGTGTGAGATAACTTTGGTTTACGAAAAATGTCATCACTTAACAATTTTGCTCCAAAAGATTGAATGTGTTTCTCGTGTTATGACCAACTTTCAGGGTTGTTGGGTTTTGCATCGACACTTGGGTTTACAAGCAATGTTGCCATAACAAGCGTGCTCCGATAATGAATATTTTCTAGCGAGGTTACCAACGTTCTATTAGTTAGGTTTTGAATAGACACTTTGGTTTACGGTCATGCTGCATCAAGCGTATCCGCTCAAGTGAATACTTTTTGACAAAGTTACCAATGCTACGTTAGTTGGATTTTCACATGAACATTTGGGTTTACAGATACATTTTCTACTAACGCACCCGCTCCTGTAATGAACACGTTATCGCGTTATGACCAACGATTTAGTTTGTTGGGTTTAGAGTGAATATTTGGGTTTACAGATAAATTCTTGAGAACACGTCCGCTCCTATAATGACCACTTTTAGCTGTGCAACCAACTTTTTGATTGTTGTGTTTTGAAATGAACATTTGGATTTACTCATATGTTTTTATCTAACGCACACGCTCCTGTAATGAACATTATACATTTGTATAGGTTGTCATATTGAGATCTGAAGCTTGTGAAGTAGACCGTCATTGTGACCAGCAGGGAGGCTAAAAGTCTGTTTTTGTTAAGACTTAGATTTAACCATGAAGGATGTAAATGTGAATTGTTTGGATAAATTTTGGTTTTGTTAAGACTTAGATTTATCCACGGAGGAAGTAAAAGCAAATTGTTTTGAAGGGAGTCTGCTTTGTAAAGACTTAAATATTACAAGCGAAATTGTTTCAGAGAAGTTTGCTTTGTTTGATTTTCATGAGAAAGTCAAGTAAGAGAATTGGGAGTATACGAGTATACGTACCCCACTCCCCCCTCCCCTTTTTGAGGAGGGGGGTAGCTTAACCCATCTGAAGATGAGCTGTTTACATACCTTTTGCAGGGATCAAGCCACCTCATACTTCAAATGAAGCTACCTTAGTGATTGTTAGATAGCGCATTCTTGTGTTGCTGGTTCAGCATAAACTTTTTGTTCTTCTTTTCGTTAAGTTTTGGAATAGGGTTCCTAAGCTTGTGCGCAGACAAGAAGCATGTGTGGGATTCCTTCTGGTCTCCCCAATTATCTTTACACCACTTGGGGTGGAGAATTTGAGGCAGAGGTGGTAAGTGGATGGCACAGCGCGCATAGAATTTATCCATGGAGTCCCTAAGATAATGTTGTTGATAGCTGGAAGATCTACCACAGCAAATTTGACGATTTTTGACACCCCTCCAGCTTGGAAAGAAACTTGGATAGTTCCCATTGTTATAGTTATTCCCGAGAAACCGGTCACTGGTGTCGGTCCTCCTTCGAGGTTACTGAGGTCGATGTTCATTTTCTCGAGCGTTTCGCGGAAGAGGACGTCAAGAGAGCTCCCTCTGTAAATGAGGATCCGAGATACATTGAAGTTATTGACAATGATCTTGACCACCTGAGGGTTGTTGTGAGGTCGATCAATGCCTGCTGTCTCTTCTTTTTCTAAGAAAATTATGTCGTTCGGTAGCTTTGACGGCTTTGCCAGATTTATGCTGACTTCGGCTCTCCGCTGGTATGCTTTGATGGAAGCCACTGTATCTGAGCAGTAATAAGTATATCGCGACGAGGTCCACCTGCTGCTGGCTTGTTGTTTTGCCTTCTTGGTGTATATTGTTTATCTTGTGCATGCTGTTTGCCTTGCGCATGCAGCTGCTCGTTAGTATCTGTCTTAAAATCCTTAATGTCAATGTTACCCTTAAGCTTTCCAGCGGCTAGCGCAGCAGCAAGCTTCAAGCCAAGGGTACGGTACTTTGCCGTTGAGTGCCCGACGGATTTATGGCACTCGCAGTATGCTTCTTCGTCGTAGGTATTCTCATCTCTTGTCCATGTGTTTGACCAACTACTGCGACCTCGACCGCGGCCGTGACCTCCACCTCGCCTCTGTAACCATCACTACTAGAAAATATGCCTATAACCACGGCAAACCCACGCTTATTCCGTGCCTAAAACATAATAGCTACGAAAAAACCACGAAATACAAGCGTGGCAAAATAGTCACGATAAAGCCACTTAAGTTTCCGTGGCTAGTACAAATATAGCCACGTATTAGCCACGGAAAGGATGTGTGGCTATATAGCCACGTATTTTTTCGTGGCTGTTTTGTATTAGCCACGAATTAGCCACCAATTTTTCGTGGCTAGCACCGAAGATATTTTTAATGCCACCGGTTGATGAGATGTGAGTGTGAGTGATGGACAATAAAAGTTAAAAGTAATATCGTGGCTTTGTGGCTTTGTTTGTGATAAAATAGGATCATCGTCTCTTTAGCTCATTTTACAAACCAGAGAAAAAAAAACGAAAATGACTAATTTCTTTCAGTCTAGAGAGTGGATGGATCGACGTTTAGATTCTGAGAGTAATTGTGTTTCAGATAAGTTTATAGATGGGATTAATGAGTTTATTGAGTTTGCTTGTAATCAAACATCTTATCAATAGAAACGCACTTTGCTATGTCCTTGTGCACGGTGTAGGAACGTGAAGTCGCGTGGGAGTCGGACGGTCCAAAAACATCTATTTTTATATGGATTCAAAGGAAATTATTATGTTTGGACGAGCCATGGAGAAAATTGTTTTGATGTTGGCGAAGCATCGGGAGTTAATCATTTGGCAGTTGAAGATGAAGCATGGGATGATCATAGTACTAATATTCAAGTTCTGGTCGATACTTACGAGTATGTTCAAGATGGAGATGTTCACATGGCCTAAGGTGATGCAGTCAACATTCATGAGAATGCCTGAAATAATTCACGAGGAGCCATACAATGATAAAGTTTTTCACGCGTTTGAGGAAGCTAATCAACCCCTGTACGACGGGTGTGATGAAAGAATTTCTCAATTGTATGTGGCATCACGTATGATGAATTCGAAGAAGGATCATAATTTGTCAGAAGCATGCGTGGACGAGTTATCACAAACATTCAAAGATTGTTTGCCGAAACCAAATACAGCTCCTGCATCGTATTTTGAGACGAAGAAGTTGACTCGAGCGCTAGGACTACCATCATTTAAAATTGATGTGTGCGAAGATAATTGCATGCTTTTTTGGAAAGGGGAAGATATTGATATAATGCGTTGTCGATTTTGTGGAAAAGACAGATATCACCCGAACAATGGCAATGGAAAAAATAAAGCTAAGCAGAGAATGTTTTATCTACCAATTGCAGATCGGCTAAAACGACTCTACCAATTAAAGACGACAGCATCCCATATGCGATGGCACGCCGAACATATATCTCCAAGAGGAGAAATGCATCACCCATCAGATGGAGCAACATGGAAGCATTTCCAACAGGTATATCCTACCTTTGCTTCTGAAAGTCGCAATATTTACCTAGGCTTATCAACAGATGGATTTAATCCAATTGGTATGAACGGCGAGGCACATTCAGTTTGGCCAGTGATAGTTACTCCTTATAATTTGTCCCCTGGGATGTGCATGAAAAGAGAGTATTTCTTTTTATCGATACTAGTTCCCAGTCCAAAACATCCCAAAAAAAACCTAGATATTTATTTGTAGCCGTTGATAGAAGAACTACAAGTTTAACGGAAAGACGAGGGAGATGCATATGATGTATCGAGATGTGAACAGTTCAAGATGCGAGCTGCATTGATGTGGACAATCAGTGATTTTCCTGCATATGGAATGTTGTCTGGGTGGATGACGCATGGCCGTTTAGCGTGTCCGTACTGTCTAGATAACACAAAATCATTCTTGTTGCCATATGGAAGGAAACACAGTTGGTTTGATTGTCATCGAATGTTTTTGCCTGAAGATCATCCTTATAGGCAATATCGAAAAGCATTTAGAGGGGGAAAAACAATGACAGATACTCCACCACCATGGCTGAACGGTGAGTTAATTCTACGGGAAAGAATAAACAGCATTCGAGATCTGTATAAAACTGTGGATTGTGGAGGAAACGGACACGACAAGCCTGCTCAAAATATTACTGGGTATGGAGATTATCATAATTGGGTGAAGAAGAGTATATTTTGGGAATTACCATACTGGGAAGAACTTCTTCTACGACATAATCTTGACTTCATGCACATAGAGAAGAATTTCTTCGATAATTTCATAAATACATTGTTGAATGTTCCGAGAAGGACTAAAGATAATGTTAAATCAAGGATGGATCTACCACAATTTTGTAGAAGAAAGGATTTGGAGCTTCAAGATGGTAGGGCGCCGGTGCCAATCTTTAGATTATCGAAAGAGGCAAGAAAAGTATTTCTCTTGTGGTTGAAAAACATTATTAAATTTCCTGATGGATATGCTTCAAAGTTTAGTCGATGTGTGGACGAAAAAAATTGAAAATTATCAGGTTTGAAAAGTCATGATTGTCAAGTAATAATGCAGCGACTCCTTCCATTTGCGTTTGCGGAACTCCTCCCAAAAAATGTTCACATGGTTATTTCAGGTAATTTATGATTAATTTAAAATTTTAGTATATGATTAATTTAAAATTTTAGTATTTATTTTAGTTGAAATTACTTTAAATAACTCTAACTATATGTGCAGAAATTGCCCTTTTCTTCCGAGATATCTCAGCGAAGACATTGAGAACCGAAGATATTACTATTTTGAAAGAAAATATCGCAGTGAAGCTTTGCAATCTTGAAAAAATATTTCCTCCATCGTTCTTTGATGTAATGGAACATCTTCCGGTGCATTTGCCTGATGAAGCTGCATTAGGTGGTCCGGTCCAATATAGATGGATGTATCCGTTTGAGAGAAACATGTACCATTTAAAAAAGAAAGCTAAAAACAAGGCACAGATCGGGGGATCGATTGTTGCACAATGTGTAAATGAGGAGATTTCTTATGCAACAGCTAATTATTTTGGTCATCCAAAAGTTCCGGATTTATTTCAAATTCCTGAAGATATGCAGTTTAGCTATGCGTATCCAGATGTCCCGAGTTTGTTCCACCATAGAGGGCGAGTTAGTGGGAAAGCGACAAAAGGATGGTTAACAGACGAAGACTACAACGTGCTTCAAACGTTATTGATGCTTAATTGTGACGAATTTGCACCCTATGAGAGGTATATTTTTGTTTTCCTTCAAGTATATTATAAATATAAATTTTCAAGATATTTGCTAAGAACATAATATTTTATACAGGATGTTTGAAGAGTATATGACACAAAGCATCCCGGATATTGATGCATACACTTTGCAGATAACAAAAGAAAAACATTTTGCAGAATGGTGTAAAGACTACGTAAGTTGTATTATCTCAAAATCGTAGTTATGATACAAATTACAAATATAAACTACAATAATATTATACTTTATTTGCAGATAAATGATGCTACCGCAAATTTTGAATTTCCGTTGTGGATGGTAGAATTTGTTCAAGGTCCGAGGCATCACTACATATCTTGCCCGATGTACTACACGCGGGGATACCACTTCCACACACATACACATGGACAAGATAAAAGAACTCAAAACTATGGTGTATGTGTACGTGGAACAAAAGAGGAAGATTATTACGGACTTATACAAGAGATAATCATGATCGAGTTTTGTGGTGCTTTTGGGTTGAAGGTCATGGTTTTTAAATGCAGGTGGTTCGACATAACAGAAGGTCGGGGCATACGGAAACATCCGTCTGGTATTGTCGATGTCGCATTGCGCCGACGATATGAGAAATACGACCCGTTTATATTACCAGGGCATTGTGATCAAGTTTGTTTTATTCCTTATCCACGTGTTCGTCGTACCGGAGTTGAAGATTGGTGGGCTTGTACGAAAGTTATTCCCAGAGGGTTTCGAGAAACAATAGAAGTTGACTAAATAGCTTTACAAGATGATACATATAACCAGGTAGTGGCACCTAGTGGATTGTTGCGAGTTGAAACACATGTCGTTGAAGATGTTGCAGATTACGACGATTTACCGATGGATAATCCTGGTGATGAGTATGTATCAGAAGATGAAATGGAAGAATTGAATGATGATTCTGATTCCGATTCCGATATTGAATAATATTACACGTTCTGAATATATGTTTTCTTCCATTCTACGTTTTTACGCGTTGTAATATTACCCTTTTTATAATCTTCTATATATATATATATATTACTTAAAAAATTTATATATGCATTGTAATATTACGCGTTTTCTATTTGTCCAATTAAAATTTTTTTTACGTGAAATAAGATTTTTTTCAAAATTTGAAAAATAATATTTAACAATGAAACATAAACCATCTAATTAACAATAATTAACAATTAATTTGACAAATTTAAGTACTAAGATCAAAACTACATCCCAAAAATAAATCCCTAAATTTAAGTACTAAGATCAAAACTAAATCCCATAAGTAATATTTTACAAATTTTAGAACCAAAACCCCAAATTTCCAAAACTTAGTCCCAAATTTTGTGGGGGGAAACAAAAATATTTGGGTTTCCCCCTCACCAAATTAATCAAAATTTTGGCCCAAATCTAAATATTTTAGATAAAGTCCACGCCGAACACTTAAAAAAAATTTCATCCCTTCTCTTCTTCTTCGTCATCGATTCCCCTCTTTCACCGGCTCCACCACCGTCTCTCCTCCACCATGTTCTCTTACACGGTTTCTTCTTCTCCGTTTCTTCTCTTTATCGATTCCCCTCTTCAAGCAACCACCGATTCTCATATTCAAGCAACCACCGATTCTCCTCTTCAAGCAACCACCGATTCTCCTCTTCAGGTATGAATCTCTCATATAGGCTTAATCATCCTCTCTATCTCTCTATCTCTCTTAGGCATTATCGGGTTTGTTGTTTAAGACTTAGCTATTTCAATTTTAGAGATATTTGTTTTATTCTTCCTGGTTAAAATACGTCTACCTCGTTTCATTGATTCTACTCGTTTATAAATGTAATTGGACCTCTTCGATACAAGTTTAATCGATTTAACTTGTCATATGTACACACTTTGTTATTCATCAAAGTTCTTGTAAATTGTCTTAAGCTTAATTGAATAGGTTGACTTGTATTTTCTATGTAAGGATCTGTTGTGTGACTTTTTCTGTTTGTTAATGCATATGTGGACTGTTTTGTAGCTATGTCACAAATACAGCAAAGGCAACAAGTTTCGGATGGTCCCTCTCATTCTGTTCTACCACCTGGAGCTATACGTAGGACATCATCTAGATCTGCTGCTAACGGTGTCAATCGTAGTCTCAATGTGCTACTGAATGGGCCTGCAAGGCGAGACCAGCCTCACCTACATCCTAGGAAGCTCAACGGAGCTTTATGGTATGTATTGTTTCTTCTCAAGTTCAAGTGCATTTTCTATGTTTAGTTATAATCCTATTTCTTTTTAATTATTTTAGGTTCAAAGTTGACAAGTCTGTTGGCAAGTACATCTGAACCATATGGCAAAACAATTTTATGGGACCTTAGTGGAATTGGTCAATGGTCCCTCAAGAGAAGAAGGATGCTTGGTGGGCAGACTTTGTGGTTAGCTATTTATATTACTCAATTAAATCTGTTTTTCCATCTTTTTAAAATATAGTATATAACTCACATTTTTACTTTTGTGAAGCAAAATTACTATTGGGATGCATGATACTACATCCAGGTTTACAAGTTTTGGAAAGAGGAGTGTATGGCTTTAATAAAGGACCGAGTCAGTTCTAAGAAAAGAACCTGCAAAAAAAAAAAAACAGAAACGACATCAAGCCGGATTACATTAATGATGCTGGAATCATCAGAAGATCCTTGAGACACTGCCATTTGTGTAGCACATAACTCAACTTCAGTATAATGGCTTCTACGGAGAAAATGTATTTATCATCCTCGATTGTCGCAAACTCAGTCGCTCGGTGCAGAGCGTCTTGGATTGCTGGAGGCTTATTCATGATCATTTCTTTCTGAAAATCAGAGTTGCACCATAATAACTTCTTTAGCGCCCCGAGCGTGTTTTTGTTATTGACGCCTTCAACTTTTGATAATACTATCTTGAAGCATTCAATGAAGTTTCTTAGCGTCTCTTTCTGACTTTGATGTAGAGTCCAGAGATCCGCGTCATATGTCTCACGCTCGATGAAGATGGTGTAGGGCTTCAGGAATGTCGCGGACAACTACTTGAAGTTGTCTACGGAATTCCTTTCTAGCTTGGAAAACTATTGAAGAGCTGCTCCCTTATGATGTTCGACAAAAAGGAGACAGCGTCCAACATCTTCTTTACCTTCCTTGAAGTTAGCTCGTCCCAATGCAATGGTAAATGCAGTCAAGTGTTTTGAGGGATCAGTTTTTCCTTCGTAAATTGGTACTTTGATTCTTCCTGGATCAGAGACTCTGACTTGCCTGATATAATTTGTGAAGGGGGTGTTCTGGACCTCCGCGAGTACCAGATCGAGCTCTGGCGCCTTGCTGATTGCTTTGTGCAGATCAGACCGAATGTCTCTCATGTCAGTGGCCGCTCGCTCTATATTGTGTTGTGTCTCAGCCAACTCGGCCTTTTGAGCTAAAAAAGCTGCATGTTGTTCCTCTTCGACCTCGGATCGTTTGACCAGGTCAAATCATCTTCTCCGTCGTCGAAGTCTTACTCGCGCTCTGTAGTAGTGTTGCTTCGCTCAGTGTTGGTCTTTGCTCTTCTAGTGGTGACGTTCTCCGGATTGCGTGCAGTTCAAAGATTCTCCGAGTCATTCGGTGTATTTGCGATGGCATTTTGTTGCTGAGCTGCAGCTTGAGTAGTAGCGCCTTACTTGCCCTGCGGAGTTGGCGTACGAGGAGGCAGGCCTTGCCCTCTTGGTGCCCTCACTGGAGTTGTGAAATCCAAGGATGTTGGAATTACTCGCGCCATGGGTCGTCTGAATATACCTGCTCTTCCGTCGCGGATCCGATCCACTGTTGCGAGGACGCGTAGTTCCTGCTTGATCTTCTCCTGCTCCTCGGTCCTTTTAAGCAACGTCTCTAGCATTGTCTTCATGGCAGTCAGGAACTCAGGTCTCATTGATGCGACTACTGTTGCTGGAGTTTCGGGGATGACTGTTGTGTTGTTCGTCGAGTTCACAGTTCCAGTATTTACGCCTCTTGATCCGTCGTTGGTGTTATTGCGATGCTGCTGATTGGTGATGCGTCTTTGTTCAGCAATGCGTTGCTGCTCGGCGACGCATTGTTCCTCAGCGATGCGTTGTTGCTCGGCGGTGAGTTGTTGATTGTCGTCTCCTTGCATCTTTGCTTGCGTAGCTTGCAGGGTGATTTTCTAGAGTAAGAATGTCTCACGTGTCCTCTTAGTCGGCGCCAAATTGAAGGAGTCGTAACTCGCACAATTCAGTTTGTAAGGGTTGTGAGAAAATCCGAGACTTCTGAGTGAGCCACAATGCAGAAAAGTAGAGAGACTGTTGTTGTAGCTGTTAAAAAGGCTTTATTAATGATGTTGTGAGAAATTGCAGATCCCCCTTCTGGGTGAATACAATGAGTTATATATAGCTTTTCATCATAAGCCTAAGTGCTAGGTTTGGGCCTGTCCCATTAAGCAATAAATAGGCTTTAGGCCTATAATATCATTAAACCCATTTAAATATGAATTTAATTCTATTATAGACCTAATTACAAATTGGGTCATTTTAAGCATGTTTAAGATTTCTTCTGGATTTAACAAAATCGTTGTTGTCGTTACAGCAATTTCTTAGGAGTGGAATCCGACCCCTACAGGTTTAATCCTAAGTCGGGTCTAGGTAAAAGGTGCCAAACCCGATACCACCAGTAGGTCCATGACCCATAATCTCAACTTAGAAATTTAATAGAGAGAGTAGAAGAAGTTTGCGATGGACCAACCTAAAACAACACTCACTAAACAAAAAAGAAGAAGATTAAGAAAAAACAAATGTATCTTGTGGTGCAAGTCACTGTACAAGCTTCAATCGTTGTAAACTTTAACTTGTCAGTGGAGAAAACAAAATTCATGTTATTTGATAATTAAAAGGAGGGGAGGATACTATGCATAATGCAATCTCAGTTCATTATCTTACTGTGTTCTTATCCGAATCTCCACGTCACTTTCTTCTAGCTTCTTGTCCTATATTATTGAAAAATTGTATTTCTATCCACCAAGAGTTAACACATCCTTAAAACAATCGAAAATAGCGACAGATTAGTGATATGAAATGTTTGGCTACGAAATGATGCTAAATTAATGGGTTTGGACCTTTTGGCTACATTTACCAACGGCTCCCGTTAGATTATATAATCATTTTGTTTTAGTATTTGGCCATTCCACGTAATGAGTACTTTATTACAGATTTAGAAACTTACTGAAACATCGATTTTTCAATTGGTTTGTGGATTGATGTGGTTTGATCTCGATTTATGGGTTTCTCTTGACAATGGTGTTAGAAATTCTCTCGTCGGGCTTGGTTGGTGCTAGTTAGGTTTCGTGTTTTTTATCGGTGTTAGTCTGAGTTAGGGTTTTTTTGTTGTGATGAAGTGATTTTTTTGGCCTTTGCGTAGTTAGTGGTCTTTTTGGGTTTTAGTTTTTGAGTTTGGTTTGGTATTGTCAATGGGATCGGTGATCTTTATACCAAGTCTCAGCTGTTTGCTGGTTATGCTAGTTTTAGAAACACGTTTTGGTCTTATAGTTTCTAGTTGTACCTTAAGGTTTAGGGTCTATTCTATACATATGTTGTTTGACTCAGTTTGACTCCTATCATTTTATTGGTTTGCTCATGGAGACCTTGTGGTTAGTTGATCCGCATATGGGTTGAGATCTTTATCTTCTACTTCATTTGTACCTTTTTTTCTTTGTAGTAGTTGTTTGCTTTTTCCGTGGTTTGAGGTTTTGTCTCTCCTGGAATATTTACGTTATCTCTGTAAGTCTTTTGGCTCCAGCTTTAGTTCCCAGTCGTGCACCGGCTTCGTTTCCGGCCTTAGACCGGTTTTATATTCGGTTTTGTACCGGCTTTGTATCCTACTTGTGTTTTTTTTAATAAAATCTTTAGATGAAAAAAAAAAAAGTTACTGAAAATACATTGGTTGGAAATTTAAAATTTGCAATGATTATAACATAGAACCCCAATAGTTGATTTTATGTATTGTTTTGTACACGATAAAGACTCCAAAGTAAGAAGGAAAGGCGCTATATGCACATCTGAATAATTAGAACCCTAAGAAGAGTATAAAAAAAAAACTGTCACTATGAAATTCATACATAATTCATAGATAAACAAATATAAATTGTATACACTTATTAGTATTTCTGTGTATAAGAAATATTATTAACTGAAGTGGATAAATGATTAGCTGGAATCAATGGTCGAAACTTCACTAGACACTAATCGAATGTTTGAACTGCACTTATCGCATGCATAGAGATTCATTGAAGATTTATTCTCATATAAATATAATTTTAATTAATGTGGAATATAGAATTTCAAATTATTTTAAAACATATTAAAATAAATTTATCGATTGACTAGACCGATTAATCGGACGTTAGTAGAAAAATTATTTATTTTGTGTTGACCACCCTTTTTAATGATTTTGGCAAAAATAATTGCATCCAAATAATTTTAGCCGCATCGAGGTCTAGATGATCCAATTCTCAAAACAAAAAACAAAAAAAATTTCATTGCAATTCAAGAGAATGGTAAGAAGAGGACTTGATCCAAAAAGGTAAGAGAACAAAATCAAAATGGATATGAATTGTTATGCATTTCAATTAAAATTGCTGATAAAATTAAATTTAAAGAAAAAGATGGCAGACAAAAGAGTGAAGCAAAGTTGACAATTAAAGCTTGCAAGCGTGAACATGAAACTGATGTCTTATCATTTATTTCACGCTCCATTCTAGGCCTTGGTATTCAGGTATTTGGATCGGGTACACGTTTGGGTTCCATCAAATATATGTTTCATCGGGTCTACTAATTTTGTACCCATACAAATATTTGTAAAGTTTCGGTTCGGTTCAGGTTCGGGTCTTAGCGGGTACAAGTTCGGGTCAGGTTACAAATTACTCAACATGTAGAAATTCAAAACATGTATTTATATGGCATGTTTAGTTAAGATTCACTGTTTGTTTGTGTGTTTTCCTTAATAATGTTTATATGTTATAAATTATATTCATTTTGTTGCGGTAGATCGAGCAACAAGTCATGAATTTAACGATTAGCTTAAACCTATTTGTTTTCTACCTATTTCATCAGATCGGCAATTGACACTAATGTTCTAATCTTATTGACACTAATGTTCTAATCTTTTTTTTTTATCCTCAAAAGTTTTTTGTTACATGTAGCAAAATGACTATTGAACATGTAAATGAATTATATAAAATATTTTAAGATATATATTATTAAAGTCGTGTGACTATCAACATTAATAAATGCAAGTACAAATGCATGAATTTTTAATTTGAGGATATATATATATATATATATATATATATATATATATATATAATGTAGTACTAATATTTAAATGAGCAATTATATTGGACAAAATGAAAAGAATATGAAGCAAAAAACATAAAATATTTGAAATACCAAATTTAAAATTCAAACTACTTGAAAATATGACAAAAATATCATATATAAAATTCAAACTACTTAAAAATGTGACAAAATTTACTCTGGCAAAGTCTGCCAATGTACTGGTAGAGTATGCTAATGTCTTGGCAGAGTCTATATTTTTTTGGCAGATTCTAAGAATATCTTGGCAGACTCGGTAGAGTATTCGCTTTCTGGCAAAGTCTGCCAATGTCTGGCAGAGTCTACCAATACGTCGGTAAAGTCTTCCAATGTTTCGGTAAAGTTTCTCAATGTCTCGGCAGAGTATGCGTTTTCTTAGTAGAGTGTATCAATATCTTGGCAAAAATTGTGTTTTCTTAGTAGAGTCTGCCAATATCACGGCAGAATCTGCGATTTTTTTAGCAAATATTCTAAAAGTCTTCCAAACTATTGACATACTTAGTTATCAATCGGTTAGTCTGTCAATATCTTGGTAAAGTCTGGCAATGTCTCCGTAGAGTTTGCTAATGTTTCGGTAAACTCTGCTGAGGATAGTTTTGGTATTACGAAAAAAAATTTCAAAATAAGTTATGTTAACAATAAAAAAATTAGAAAGATTATTCTAGTTGTTTTTTTTTTTAAAAATATGTTACTCTAGGTAATCTCCCTTAACAATATACCGTATGTAATAATGCCATAATTGTAAAATCGTATTAATCATAGGACCCGTAGCTCTAGTCGATTATAAGATAATCCTTCAAACCTTGAGATAAAGGTTTACACTTTTAAAACGATATAGTAGATATACATACAATAAAGATATAAAGATAATCCTTAAATTTTAGAGTAAAGAATTGACATTTCGACTTGTTAAGCTGCCTTTGGATCTCTTGTGGCGGTTTAAGGACGGGCTTCCTTAAGAGAAATGGGCTTTATAGTTTCCACTTCTTTTTTTGGTTCAAATTGTTCTCTTGCCTTCACTTAAATTTAAAATTCGTTCCAAGATTGCATCGCTATGATTGATAAATCCTGCTTATTCTTTTGTTTAACAAGTTACCAAAGATTTCTCAATATTGATTATCTTATTATATAAAAGAGAATGCACAAAATTGTAATTCACGAAATCGCGACATGTGTCAAGTAGTCCATTAGATTCTAAACACATGTCAAATATTTAAATATGTAAGTTTTTCAATATCAAAATTGTTAATTACCCAAAAAGTAAGAAATTAAAATCGAAAAAAACACAAGCATAAAATAATTTTACAAATTGCACAAAACCTCTAGATGAATAGTTATATTTAGTTGAAAAAGATTTTTTTACAAAGAGAAATTTAACAGAAAACAATATTTAGGCAAATAAAAACAACAAACTATATAATTAAAAGTAGAAACAACCATTTTTATATGATTATTTAAATATGTAAGATTTTCAGTATCAAAATTGTTAATTATCCAAAAAGTAAGAAATTAAAATGGAAAAAAACACAAGCATAAAGTAATTTAACAAATTGCACAAAACCTCTATACGAATAGATATATTTAGTTGATTTTTTTTTATATAGAGGAAGGTGACCAAAATTGTAACTCACAAGATCACAACACGTGTATAAGTAACAATTAAATTTTAACACATGTCAATTATTTAAATATGTAGTTTTTTTAGTATCAAAATTGTTAATTACCCAGAAAGTAAGATATTAAAATGGAAAAAAACACAAGCATAAAGTAATTATACAAATTGCACAAAACCTCTATATAAGTAGTTATATTTTGTTGAAATATATATTTTTTTTTAAGATAAATTTAACAGAAAACAAAATTTAGGCAAAGAAAAACAACAAGTTATATAATTAAAAGTAGAAACAACCATATTTATATCGTTATATACACGAAGAAGTTTAACAAATATATATCTATGGAGAACACATAATAATTGACATAGATAAACTAGATCAACGAGTTTGCAAAGACAAAAAAAATTGGTTAAAGATATGTTTTTACATGTTTAAAATTTAGAGAAATTTAAAGAAATGCCACTTTTGACTTACTACTTTTCAAAAATGCCACTATCATTTTTACCAAAAGTTTTAAATCATTTATGTTTGGTTAACTATGTTATATTAGGGTTTAGTTTATTGGGTTTAAGGTTTGTTAGGAATTAAAACATTTTTTACAATTGAGAATTTTGAGATATAAGGTTTTTAAACGGATTTATAAGTGTCATGTTGGTAAGAAAATAATCTAAGAATGTCATATTTGTAAAGTGGCATGTCAAACGTGGCATTTTTGTAATTGTCCCTTAAATTTATGACATAACATCAAAGCATGATTTGAATTTTTTTCCTCACAACACTTTTTAAAAATAATTATTTACAATAACTCAAATAATCCTCGTATCATGAGGGTAAGTATTCAATAAACCTCATTTATTATTTTTCATAACATACGTTACCGTTGAAAAATCATTTTCCAAAAACATAGAACTACCGCTCTCATGTTTGGTTTCTTACAAGAAATCGGACAAAACTAATAACGCGATTAAGAAAGCTAAGTCTTCGCCCGCAATGTTGACTGAGTCATACTTTTTTTTTTTTTTTTTGACTGAGTCATACTTAAATAATAAGTTTGCGACAAATAATAAAACTACGTACATTAGAGGCGCCTAAGTTATGGATGTTTAATTAGTTAAGAAAAACAAGAGGTAATGGTTCAGTGCTAAGTCTTCAAATGTCATTCTCAATTTAACTTAAGTTCGAATTCCCATGCAAAGAGCTCAAATTAAATCGTTTGTAACCATAAAAATAAACTAAGAATGAAGCTTAAAAACTAGTAACCAAAAAAAGGTTTAATATACTCGAATATATATATTAAAAAATTCTCCTTTAGAAAATTCGAACTTTCACTCGCTATACCATATCGATACGCCTCAATATTGGTACGTAAACTACCAAACTTCCAGTCAATTTCGTATTCCTATGTATATCTACAAATTATAATATTAAAATATATATATATATATATATATATATATGTTAAGCGAGTTTCTTTGAAAATGTGCTTAGACCTTAAAACATATAAGTCTGCAGCCGACATTACCTGTTCTATATAAGACCCATACTTTTGCAAGATTTTCAACATATTCCAAAAATCAAACAAATAAAAAAAAAATCAATCCAAACGAAAAAGAAAAGGTGTTGTATAGAATTAGCTGACATGGCAAAGAGAAAAGACGGTTGGCTACTAAACCGGTTGAGACAAGCCGTGAATAAAGTAAAATTCGTGTTGAGTTTCAAGATAAACAGCCTTTGGGGTCTCATACCGATGCTTGGTTCTTCCTCTACTTCCTCGTCTCTTGGATTTAGTTTCAACGATAGACCCGGTTTAGCAGCAGCTTTTACCGAGGATAACAAACCGGACACAACCGGTTCTTCAAAGGGAGCGTTGTGGAGAACCAGGAGTTATGATCCATCTTCAGACGAAGACACAGACAACAAAGCTGAGATGTTCATAGCTAATTTCACAACAAGAAAACACTGATTTCGTGTCGGCATATTTCGATGCTAATTCGACACTAAAACAACTTAGCGTCGATTTAGCGTCGAAATGTATTTCGACGCTATTTTAGCGTCGCAATTCATTTCGACGTTAATTCGACGCTAAATTAGCGTCGAAAATTTGACGCTACTCCGACACAATATTTCGACGCTAATTCGACGCTATAAGTCGACGCTAATTCGACGCTAAATCGATGCTTATATAGCGTCGAATTAGCGTCCAAATGCATCTGGTTTCGACGCTAATTCGACGCGACATAAGCATCGATTTAGCATCAATTTAGCGTCGAATGATAACATTTTTTATAAAAAAAAATGAAAATATTATAAAATATAATAAAAATTAAACATATTATAAAATAAAATTATCCAATACAAATGAAATTAAAACGCTAATTCGACGGCGGTTGTTGGGTCCTTAGGTTGATGACATCTTCTCGTATCATATCTTCGGATTCTTGTTCGAACTGCGTTTGACCGGGAGGTGTAGAGGCGGTGGAGGACGATGTATGTCTTGCAAGGCATTGGCTAATGTCGGGTTATCCACTGCAATGATGTCAAAGAGAATGGTCAATGTCGAGAGACCAGTCCTTAGCTCCGCTTGTTCCGTCTTTAGCTGCACAATCTCAGCATTAGCAGCTTCCAACTGAGCGGTCAAACGCGGCTGAGACGAACTCGGAGAGTAAGAATATTGAGAAGACGAACAAGCTGCCGGGACATCCTTGATGGATCCAACACCCATCGTTCGTTCTTCGGTGCAACCTATAAAATAAAAGTGTTATACAATAAAATTATAATAAAAATGAGTTATAATATAATATAAGAACCTAATAAATTGACTCCTCGTAAAGTCTATCGAAATCTTCGAGACCCATCGTAGACTGGACAGACTCATCTAGCTCTGCCAGTCGTGCATTGTACGCGTTGAACGTTTGTTCCGCTTGAGCAATAACAAACGTCCCATCCTTCCTCCGATGAGTTTTCTCCATCACTCTAACCATCCGAGGAAGTTCACCGCCATCAGCCTGTTAAACAAAAATAAACATAGATAAAAATGAAATATATAATAAATAAATATTGAAAATATAAATAATCAAATAAATTAATTTAATTAAAAT
Organism: Draba incana; assembly: GCA_963576765.1. Classification (NCBI taxonomy): domain Eukaryota; kingdom Viridiplantae; phylum Streptophyta; class Magnoliopsida; order Brassicales; family Brassicaceae; genus Draba; species Draba incana. The sequence continues at coordinate 33,127,730 of OY755205.1, forward strand.
ATTACCATATCCAGTCGTATTGTGGCGTATGATGATTGACCCGCACAATGCTTTAATAGTCCATCTTTTCGGCCACCGGCGTGAGACGGGCTGCAGAACACTTCCCCGATTTAACCACCGATTGGGGATCCTCCCAAAACTGCAATAGACCCGACCAAACATCGGGATCCATCCCGATCGGCTTCGCCTCATCGCCTTTCTTGCCCCCACGCTTTCTTCAAGTTAGTGACGTAACCCTTGAGACGCCTAAGCGCCTTCTCCTCGAACGCCGCTCGCACTTCGAAAGTATGAGGTTCCTCCCAATGTCACCCTTGCTAGAAAAATACGAATAATGTTATGAATATATTTAAAATCAAATAATTTAATAAATAAAAGTAAATAATATAAAATGACTTACCACCCATGACTCGAACCAAATATCCCGAACATGCTGCGGCGTCTGGCTCTAATTTGCATGCGACATAGTGAAGTGGGCTCTGATTGCCTTGGTGACCGAACGCGAAACCTTGTCATCGCTAAACCTATTAAACAAAATATTAAAATGTTAATAATTTAATTATAACTTGTAAATAAAAATTAATTACCCAAAACAAATTTAATTAGTAATATTGCAAAAAATTAAATCATACCATAATGTACCAGGAGGCCTCATCGGATGGAGAACCCTAACCCGTGTCTCACGTCCAGGTTGGCGGAGAAGCTCAGAAATCCGCATCATAAGAGGCGCGTTTGCCGGTGGAGGAGCCTCAGTGTGGTCATCGGGATCAACAACTTCGTCTTCTTCTGGCTCTGGCTGAGACGGTGGCAGAGCTCGTGGCGGAGCTCGTGGACGATAGTTCGCAGTCTGCGAACCCGACCCCGATCCTGATCCGGATCCGCGACGACCATCGAATCCGGGAATCGTATCATCCTCGCCAAATAACTGTCCGTATGAAAGAGGAGGAGGTCGATCCGCCTATAAAATAAAACAAATTTAATAAATAAAAAAGGTAAAATATAAATTGATAAATAAATTAAAAACTTGTAAAATAAGTTGATAGAACAATTCATCGATTCTTAAATTTTATATATAATATATGAATACAAACACATAAATCCATAAATTTAACATTTAGGAAATAATTTTATATTTTCGAAAAATAACTTGTAAATTCGTTTAAATTTTAAATATTTATTTTAAATTCAAAAAACTCTTAAATTTGTTTTATTTGACTTTACATAAATAAATTTCATAAAATCTAAATTCAATTCCATAACTTATCAAATCTAAATTCAAATATATAACTTATCAAATCTAAATTCAAATCTACAACTTATCAAATCTAAATTCAATTCCATAACTTATCAAATCTAAATTCAATTCCATTTCCTAAAATCTATTTCCTACATTTTTCCTAAAATCTATTTCATATCAAATTTCCTAAAATCTATTTACTACATATTTCCTAAATCCATTTTCTAAAATCTATTTCATATCAAATTCAATTACTAATATATATAACAAATTACTAATATATATAACAGAAATTAAAAAAAAAATTTACCATTTGATCGGCGAGAGAGAGAGAGCGGCGGAGAGGAGCGAGGCGGAGGGAGAGGAGAAGGCTTCGGCGGAGAGAGAGCGGCGGAGGGGAGAGAGGCGGAGGGAAAGGAGAAGGCTTCGGCGGAGAGAGAGAGGAGATGGAGAGGCGGCGGAGAGAGAGAGAGAGGGGCGGAGGGACAAGTCTCTTCGGCGGAGATGGAGAGGAGATGTAGAAGGAGAGGCGGCGGAGAGAGAGAGAGAGGCGGAGGGAGAAGTCTTCGGCAGAGAGAGAGAGAGGCGGAGGGAGAGAGAGCGGCGGAGAGAGAGAATTGCAGAAACCGGAGAGGAGAAGGGATTTCTCCGTTATAAAATCCGTGATACGACGCTAATCCGACGCTAAATAATTTTGATTTCCCACGCAGAATAAATGTTTACCGCCGGTTAGATCCGAAAAAATTTTGATTTAGCGTCGCACTGCGAACCAATTCGACGCTAATTCGACGCTAAATCAAAATTAATTCGGTTTACCGCCATTGGTTTAGCCAAATTAATTCAATATAGCGTCGGTTTTGCGTCGGATCAAATTAATTTGATGCGTTTAACACTCGTTACCCTAAACCCCAAACGTAAAATTTGTTTCAGTTAGCGTCGAATTAGCATCGATTCGAAGCTAATTCGATGCTAATAGAGTCGAATTAGCGTCGAATCGATGCTAATTCGACGCTAACTGAAACAAATTTTACATTTGGGGTTTAGGGTAACGAAACCGCCACTGGTACGAAAACTATCTTAGCCATTTCAATCTTTGATATAACAGAATAATTTTAAATTTTGAAATTTAAAATTACATATTTGGTTCATATAGGGTTATGATTATATATGTAAACCTATATAGTTTGTTGAAATAGAAGTCCTTACATGCATTGGTAACATCAAATTATAAAAACATACTAATTTGTTCGCAATTAAATGTTCGAATATAGATAACATTGTAGCTTCACTCTGAATCGTCGACGCTAAATCTTTTATTGTTTATACCCTAAACCCTAAACGTAAAATTTGTTTAATTTAGCGTCGAATTAGCATCGAAGACACACGAATTCGACGCTAATTCGACGTTAGTGTTGTTTAATAGCGTCGAATTAGCATCCAATTCTGTGATTTCGATGCTAATTCGATGCTAAATTAAACAAATTTTATGTTTAGGGTTTAGGGTAAAGAAACCGCAACATATAAGATAACAATCTTAACCATTTAAAGATTTTAAAACCACAACATATAACGATAACAATCATATGAATTTTTTCATATCAAATTTCCTAAAATCTATTTCCTACATATTTCCTAAATCCATTTCAATACAAATTTATAACAAATATATAACAAATTTATAACAAAATGTACATATTGATATTTCATTACTAATATATAAAATAAAATTAACATAAAAAAAAATATTCATTTAGCGTCAAATCACATGAATTCGACGCTAATTCGACGCTAATATTGTTTAATAGCGTCGAATTCATGTGATTTCGCTGCTAATTCGACGCTAAATTAAACACATTTTATGTTTAGGGTTTAGGGTAAAGAAACTTTCTTACCCATTTAAAGATTTTATGTTCACAACATATAACGATAACAATCACATGAATTCGATAACAATCTAACATTGAATTAATTAGTGTCGACCGGAATAAGTTTTTTTAAAAATATTCATAAATAATAATATTCTAAAAAATTAAAAATATTCGGAAAAATAAATACAAATGAAATAAAAACACTAATATATACTTCACTCTGAATCGTCATTTGAGTTGTCGTCATCCTCATCGGTACTTTCTCCACTCTCGTTTGCGAACTCGTCTTCAGGGTTTTCTGCTTCGGTAGCATCCGGAAGTATTTCAGCTTCTCGATTTTGCGGATCTATAAGAATGATGTTGTCTATATCTTCTTCTGGAGTTATTAGATCCACGGTAGTTTCATTTTGCATAGGAGCGTCGTCGGATTCAACTATCATTCCTCTGGGTGCTATTTTAAGCACAGATAACCATGGAATCCCTGTTTTTCTGACACGTGGATATGGAATGAAACATACTTGATCCGCTTGTGATGCAAGGACAAATGGATCATACTTTCCATAAGAACGCGATCCATTAACATCGATGACACCAAACTTTCCTACTCGAATCCCTCGCCCGACAACTGGATCAAACCACTCGCATTTGAAAAGGGTGCACTTTAAGTTAACCAAACCAGGGAATTGCACTTGAATAATGTCTTGGATAATGCCATAAAAATCCATGTCCCCGGCTCGAACTACCGCACCATAGTTCGCAGTTGCTCTATTTTTGCCACGTTCGAACGTATGAAACACATAACCTCGTGTAAAATACATTGGAGATGACGTAACTTTCCCCAACGGACCTTGGATCAACTCTCTAAACCATACAGGGTATGACATGTCTGCATAATCAACCTGGCAGATACAGAATACGCTTGTAAATATAGTAGTATATACACAAAGTGTACATATAGGTTTTTATGGAAACTAGATATATATAATCTTGTGTTTAATTTATATACCTGAGTCCTCAACCATTTAGCAAAGTGTAGATCTTTACGTTTTTCAATCTCATCGGCGGATGCATTTGGGAAAGCCTCGTTAACTTGGCGAATGAATTCACTAATAGAAAATATGGTTATAACAAATGCATTTGTTATATATGTTTCATAGCATATATAAGTACGAAAACAACTCTTTTGACCTCAATCCATACTTGGGAATTATAATATGTACCTTAAAAATGGGTTAATTTCGTCACATTGTAAGAGAATATATGTGTGTGCACAATTGTAGTCTTCGTGCGAGGACCAGTCTTGTTCTCTTATGATTCTGGCATGCTTACCAACTGCACAGAATATATCTGGGACATTTGAAATTGGATATGTTTGTGCGATGCCACCATCGTCGTACCTACGTGGAGCTCTTTTTCGTATCCGGACAGTTGGAGGGAAGTAATATGAGCTGAAATGAGAGGTTTCTTCGGTTAAACTTCCCGCAACAATTGATCCCTCAACCCTAGCCAGGTTTTTTGCCTTTCCTTTTAAGTGTTTCATGAATCTCTCGAAAGGATACATCTAACGAAATTGAACGGGCCCTCCTAAATCGGCTTCGTGAGGAAGATGGACAGGAAGATGCTCCATCACATCAAAGAAATATGGAGGGAATATCTTCTCTAAGTTGCACAGCAATATTGCGATGTTATTTTTTAGTTGTTGAAATTCATCCTGAGTCAGAGTTCGCACACACAGATCTCGAAAAAATACTCCAACACCTAAACCCAAAATCCAATATCAACCAAAACACAAATGTAATTTTCCACACATAATTTGTTTAGATATTTAAATATCTTCATGGAAAATATACCTGCAAGTGATTCATGCACGTTCGTTGGCAAAAGTTCTGCAAAGGCGAAAGGCAATAATCTCTGCATAAACACATGACAATCATGACTCTTCATACCAGAAAAGTTTTTCCCTTGCTCCAAAGACTTAGAGAGTTTTGACACGTATCCATCTGGGAACTTAACTTCGGTGGAAACCCAGTTGAAGAATGTTGGTTTGCCTTCACTTGACAATCTAAAGCTAGGCACTCGAGCTCTCCCATCTCCCGTGAGATGTAACTCAACTCTAGAGCATATAAGGACAAATCCAGTCTAGACTTCAAGTTGTTTTTAGACCTGCCTGGAACGTTTAAGATGGTGTGCATGATGTTATCGAAAAGGTTTTTCTCAATGTGCATGAAATCAAGATTGTGGTGCAATAGATGATCCTTCCAGTACGGTAGATCCCAAAAAATGCTCTTCTTATGCCAATTATGTTCTTCAAGGTATCCATCTGGGAGATTGGTCGAAATATTAAGCCAGTTACCTCCCAAATAATCAAGTTGACCTTTAATTTGCTCTCCTGAAAGATATGGAGGTGGGGGGATACATACACGTTTACCCTTTGTGAACAACCTCCTGTTCCCCCGGTACGGAAGGTTCATAGGGAGAAACCTCCGGTGACAATCAAACCAACAAGATTTTCTACCATTTTTTAGTTGGAAGGCATCTGTTTCATTTTGGCAATACGGACATGATAACCTACCATGTGTTGTCCAACCAGATAACATTCCATAGGCTGGAAAATTGCTTATCGTCCACATAAGCACAGCTCGCATGGTAAAATTCTTTTTCCTAGAGTAATCAAAAGTACGAACCCCATGAGACCACAACATGTTCAACTCGTGAATCAGCGGCTGTAAAAACACATCAATAGATCTTCTTGGATGCTTCAAACCAGGGATTAAAATACTCAAAAACAGAAAATTTCCTCTGCATGCACATATCAGGCGGAAGGTTATAAGGTGTCAATATAACCGGCCACAAAGAATATTGCCTGCCAGACATACCGAATGGACTAAAACCATCTGTACACAGGCCGAGATAAACATTGCGCTTCTCTTTAGCAAAATTAGAGTGTACCGATTTGAAGTGTTTCCAAGCTTTTGCATCAGAAGGATGATGAACTTCTCCATTAATAGTTGAATGTTCTGCATGCCACCTCATTGATGCAACTGTGCGTTTTGAATGGTATAACCTTTGTAGCCTATCTGTTATGGGCAGGTACCCGATTCTCTGGTACGGCACTTTTCTACCAGCTCCTTGGGGCTTAAATCTTGGTTTGTGGCAAAATCGACATTCCTGTAGATCTTCATCATCTTTCCAAAATATCATGCAATTGTCAATGCAAACATCTATCATCTGCGAGGGTAATCCTAAACTAGAAACTAGTTTATGTATGTCGTAATATGACTCAGCAGCTTGATTACCCTCTGGCAAATATTCTCTTAGAAGAGATGCCCAATCATCCATGCAACTCGCAGATTGATTATGATCAGACTTTATTGTCATCATCCTAGATGTCAACGATAATTTAGACAGACCTTCCCTACAACCTTCATAGATTGGTTGTTTTGCAGAATCAAGCATATCATAAAAAAAAATTTGCATATAAATTGGGTTCCTCAACAACATCAGGAGTAGACATAACTCCAGGAAATGCATCGGTTACCATTTCTTCGAACCTATTATGCTCTAACCCGACATCATGATCATCATTTTCTATAACAAATTGATGCCGATCATATTGCTCATTCGAATAACCCTAACCCTGATCCATAGGTTGGTAACTAGTACTACCCGAAGTTTCATCTTCATATCCCTCTCCATGATAAAACCAAACATAATACTCAGGTGTGAACCTTTTATTAAATAAATGTGTACCAACTGTATCAATTGTCTGTGGCCTCGAATTTTTGCACTTCCGACACGGGCACACCATCACTCCGGTCCGTTGGATTTTAGGCACACTACTCGCTTGAGCCATGAAAATTTCAAGGCCGTTGAGGAACTCTTCTGAAAGGCCTCCATTTTCATCTTTATGTCGATACATCCAGCGTCTTAGTTCGCATATATCGCCTATTTTAAAAAAAAATTAGGAGAAAAGATTTTTTTTTTTTAACTTGTGAAATGATTTCTTACGGTGGTGTTGGGTGGGTATATATAGGAGATTTTAGCATCGATTTTGCATCTAATGTTAGCATCGCATTAGTATCGAATTCCTTTGCGTCGATTTTGCATCGAATTAGCGTCATTTTTGTGTCGTTTCTAAACGACGCTAAATAAGTAGGTGAACCCATGTTAAATGTGTCATCTACCTACCAAATTCGAGGCAATATTCGACGCTATTTGTTCGACGCTAAATCGACGCTAAATTTGCATCGATTTAGAGTCGAAATTATACTTCCGATGGAAGTTTGACGCTAAATAGATGCTATATAGCGTCGATTTAGCGTCGAAATGTTTCGTCCCTAATTAGCGACGAATTAGCGTCAAATTGTGTTATCGACGCCATTACGACGCAAAATCGACGCTAAATTAGCGTCAGAATAAATTCGAGGCTAAATTCCGTTGCTAAAACACAGTTTTCTTGTAGTGTTTCTACAAGCAGCTAAAGATTGAGAGACAAATCTCTTTGGAACTTAAATATTGTCTAGGTAATAATAATCAGAGTTTCAACTATAGGTCGCCTTAATTTTCATATTTTTATTTATTTGTTCATTCGTTTATTTGTTGTGATAATATACTAAGATCTTATAAATTTCATTGGATCTTAGTTGATGATGTGAGGCCTGCTATTTATTTTGTCGTAGTAGGCTTATCCATTGTCATTAGTGAGTCACATTTTTAAATTACATTTTATATTTTTCATTGATGTAATGATCTCAAGAGAAATAATAATGTGAATCATGTGTAGATGTAATGTATTATAAATTTGAGAATTGAAATTGTTTAATGCATTTGATCCTTTTTATTTTTATCAAACTATATATGAGTAAATACAACTGTATATTTTTTTGCGGAAGAAGTTAAATATGGAAGTTCACACTTCACATGTAACAGCTTACTCATTCAATTTGAGATCAAGCTAGTTACGGTAAATAAGAAGTTTTCTTCAATATAGACTATTTGGTTACTAGGCCCGTTTTATGAGGCAGCCGCGGAACTCGAAGATAAACCTCTACCACCGATGATCCTCCTCCTCCGACTGGATCTCCATCTAGACGACGTGCTTCCCTCTCGGCTCACCGAAGCTTAGCTAACGAGCTTTTCACTTTCCGCCGGTTTGTTTATCTCGCCGGAGATATCTTATATTAAAGATTTAAGTGAAGAGTTGCAACCGTTCATGTGAAGAGTTGCAACAACCGGTGGTGTGAAGCGTTGCAACCGTTGGAGTGAAAAACTGCAATTGTTGGATTTATTGTTTATTTATCAACCATTGCAACCTTGGCCCTATTATAAAAGATTTAGAGCAATCAAATAAAGGGGACGAGGAAAAAAAAATCACAACACACAAAACAAAACACATAAACTCTATTTGTCTCTTTTATGTCTTAGCCTAGAAAAAGAGGAAACTTTGGTTGTCTTATCCTACAAGGAATTTTGTGTAACTGATATACCTCATATTACCACTTATACTATCTATTTTCATATGTTTTTAATACTATTTAATAAGCTTTTCGGTAGAGGTAAGCTTTTCGAAAGAGGTAATTTTCTCGTATATGTGGTTTTCAAGAGTCATATAGGTGAAATCATCAAAAGGAAGCGGAAATGAGCAAAATGAATATTCTACATTCTAAAACAACTTATCAAAGTCAAAGGAGCCAATCCAAGTCTCAAATCTTCAAGTAATCACATTTTCTCAAGTTATACAGAAGGTATACGTCTGAAAGTTACAAAATACATTCATTCGGAGAAAAAGAAAGTCGCGATTGAGTATCCGATTCTATTCCATGATGAAGACCATGACCATAGGAGACCTTATTCACATCCTAAAGGCATCCTCAAGCCTTTAGAGGACTCATCCTTAATCTAAAAACCCTAAGGAGTCGAGCTAATTGACTTTAAACAAGCGTTTTATGGGAGACAACCCATATGTTATGTTTTAATTTTATATGAGTCTTTAGAATAATTTTTATTTTGGTTTTTAATTTACTAAACATTGTTCTTCATCCCTTTGCTTATTTATGCATTTTTCAAGATTTTACAAAATTTATTAAAATGAGTTTTTGGAGAAGAAACCGAAGTTCGGAAAAAAAAATAAAGACTCCACATCTAGAAAGCCTTTTTCAACCAATCTTTGGATCCTATGTTCCACCGTTCGAGCAACAGTTTTGGAACTTCACTAGCAGCTGTTCCACAACGTACATTCTGGACTTTCTAATATGATTTGGGGAAGAGTTCCAAGATGCAGGCTTAAGTTTGTACATATATCGGCTTTCCCTTTGGTGACCTCAAAAACCATTGTTGAAACGTCCTACTCGGTCATGGCGGAATGCACTGCTGCGGAAAATTAAGAAGCATTGTTTTTATGCCTAGAGAAACATTTGGGGAGGTGCATTGCACTTGTTTGAACACCATCCACACTGATCCGATTGTGGGAGATTTTGAGCTTCTATATCCATTAACTTTGTTCTATTCTCCATCTGTTGAATTATTTATTTTCTATTTTCCAAAACTACTTCCTTAATTTGATTTGGTTTTCACCGGGACGGTGTAAGTTAAGTCTGGGGGGGATTGTTGTTTCTAACGCGTTTGTTCGTGTTGGATATTTATGTTTTCTAAAGAATTTTCAAAATTTGTTTTTTCAAAACCCGTTTTATTGAGTCAAAATAACTTGGGAATGATGACACTTTTCTAGGAGCAAAAACGTTTTGATTTCGAAAACCATGTAACCATTACTGCAGGTTTGTTCCGGACAATTGATTCAGAAACCTCGTGACCGAATTTCTCCAAGAAATTTCTACTTGCACTAATTTGATGGATATGATTTTGACTCTCAATTTGGATTACTAACATGATTTTTGACTATTTCTTGTTAAGGATATTAGATCAAGGAAACGAATCGCAATCATGACATCTTATCCTCTTTTAACCATTCTCTATTGTCATGAATAGCCAGCTCACTTTTAGTGGGTACTATTTGGGCAAATTTTAACTAATTTCGCAAGTAAACATATCTACGAAAACATAGAGAAGTAAATCTTTATTATGAATGAAGTAGGCTTGTAGCCGAGTGGGATTACAACGTCTAGATGTCTAAAGCGTTATAAAAAACTTATATGGACGTAGAAAACAAAGGCTAGATCTTCAAATACCTCAGGGATGCGTGGAAGATGTAGCTCTAGTTTTTCTGTGTTTTTGATGATCTACTTCTCTCTTCCACGTCTCTATTTATAGGACGTGAGTAAATCCGTTTCGGATTAGGATTAGACTTGACGTGCAAGTCTATCTCCTTAACAATCGGGATTCTCGATATACTTCAATCTCGTATTTCTTCATATCGCCAGTTTTAGATAATGATAAACTTCGTTATACCAGGGATAACGGAGTCTCTACAAGTCTATCTCCAAAGCCACATATTATTTTATATTAAATAAAGTAACCAACCTGATAACGACGTCGTAACGGTGTTTACAACGTGATAACAACGTAGCGGCTACGTCTCACTTAGAAGTGACCAGTCATTTCTATGTCTTATATGACATAGACAACGTATGGCCAAGTAATAAGAAGTCTCTACTTCTTTAGACCTCCTCATACCTGACGTAGACGACGTATCATCAAGTAACTGGCACGTCATCATCTTACTAGATGTGGCATATACGGCATGTTCTCAGATAACGAGAGGACATTACCTCATTTCACTTGTTTAAGACGACATATCGTCAACCATTACTTGTCAAGTGAAACTCATTAAAGCCAAGTAGATGTACATATATAATGAATTTATTTTCCCCAACAGTTTGTCCCCCACTCTTCAATTTCTTATTTAGAATTTGAAGAGTAGTTAATTTAAAACTTTCTGTAGTGGTCTTCGCCCGACAACGTGTTGCGTAGACTTGTTAATTTTCTTTTTCCTCAATTTATGTACGTGTGTATGTCATGCTTGTCTTCTTTGTACTTGCTTATGCAACATGAATATATTACCTCTACCATTCTTGATTTCGGTTCATACCCACGTAATGCAATGTAGAAGACATGATTACTTCCTTCCTCCACCTAATGGGCTCTAGGTCCAAAACATGTAAACTCATGGTCTAATAATTTCTTCATGTAGAGCTTAGCTTTGTCATGAGAGTTGCACATGGATCCTTTATCGGCCCATTACCTTTCCTCTTGTCCTTCGTCAATCTCTTCCCCTTTGCTACAGTCATGTGAAAACCTAGCTTTTTCCTTGTTTCCCAGTGGCTGAGCTCTTGCTCAATTTCGATTTTTGCTTTGCAATAGGTTTTTATTTCACAATCCCATAGTTTACTAAGCATTTTCCCTTCTCACATCTCTGGTAGATTACTTGATTTTGTACCTTGTTATTTGTTTTGAGAATTGATGTGTGCTCACTTTCATTTCTCCTCTCCTTGAGAGAGATTTCAAAATTGCTGATTTTGAGTTTTCCTAAAACCTCATTCTTCTCTTACTTGTGTACCTCTTCTTGTTACGCTGGGTCTACATGTTTGTAACTTGATCCACGTTTTAAGTGTTAACCACATCGCTCACACCTGGCTGTCTTATTTCGCAGGTTAAACGCTCATAGGATCAAAGAAGGAGGTCGTTTATCTGTTTCTCTCTTGCGGTAATTCACGCAAAGCTTCCTTTAGGTGAGCTAGGTACTATGACTTGTAACCTAGGTCAGATTATAAACCTACTTCATGTTGATTCGGATTCAAGCGATGCTGAAAGTGCTTATGAAATTGAAAGTGAGGAGGAATATGACCCCCTTATCTTTGAGGTTGGATCATATCCAGCAGTTGTTAGAGGTGGCTTCTCAAAGGATCATGACTTGGATCTTTTGCGCCAAACTCCGGTGCTCTGCCTCCCATCTCTTTCCAACCGTTGTGGTTACAGTTTTATGGAGAAAGACATTGTTGACAGGATTAGAAACACTTACAATGTCTCTGAATCTGTAGAGTTGAGAGTCCCCTTGGAGGACGAAGGACCTGATTGCAATAGGCCCGATGAGGTTGTAGTTTATGAAGTTTTCTTTGCACTGGGTTTACATGATTCAATACCGTCCTTAGTTTCAAAGATGGCAAGCTTTTTAGGCATTTCACCTGGTCAATTTAGTCCACATGCTTGGAGAGTGTTGATCGCGATCCAAGTATTTGGAGAATTATTCTCTGTGAGTTTGGGAGAGGCTGAGGTTCTCTTTGCTTACTTTTTCAAGTGTTATGACCTTACTAACGGTCGACTCTTAATCCAAAGGAGAACCTCTTGTCCAAGTCCCTTGGTATATGATCTTGAAAGGAATGAGAGGTATAAAACACTATATGAGAGGCAGTGGTAGAAGAAATACCTCTTTATGCGAGTGGGTCATGATCCCGGTTATCCGGTCACATGATTTCCTAGAGGTAGATAAATTGCTTGTGCGGATTTCCTTGTCACTTGCACGACTAATCTCATGATTTTTCTTTGATGTAACTATCGAGTGTGACAAGTTATCCGGAGGAATGGACAGTGTCTCAAAAGTTTTTGGTTTTTCTAAAGAGCAGCGTTTAGTTTCTTTTTTGAGTAGTAGCTTTGCTCTGGAAAAGAGTTCCATTTGGGGTAAATCAACTTGCTAGACATCATGTGTCTTGTTCTTATCTAATCGCTTATCTATTTTGACATTAATGACTTTGCTTTGCAGGTTACAGGATGTCGAATTCTGATGCGATTGTAGGAGATGGATCGATTGGAGACGACGCCATGGCGCTTTTTCGTGCGGCTCTGTCTACTGCTCCTGCCAGTGTCAATGCAGCGTTGTTGCAGTCAGAGCAGCTACTCCCTCAATCTATCCCTAAGCGTACAACACAAGCTGCCTTGCCTCGCCAAACTAGCAGGTCTACAAAGAGGAAACATACTGTTTCTCTAGACAGTAGCTTGTTGACTGTGAGTGATCACTCTACCGTGTTAAACAACCTTAGCAAACAAGTTTTTGCTCGTGATTGGGAAGCCTTGAACGAGCACGGACATGCCGCTATACTTGAGAAGTCACAGATTCATCTTATGGAGGTATGTTTCCCTTTCTTTCAATTAATTTCCATTGATTGCTCACCTGATGTCTGGACTTGTCCTAAGGAAATCATGGTTTTGACTTGTTTGTAGGTAATGTTTGTTTGTAACCATGTCAAAATAGAGCTTGATGACGTGAAAGACGAAGTAGCCCGTCTCACCGAAGCTAACCGTATCTTAATAACGGACAAAGAAGCAGAGATTTTTCGTCGTGATTTCATCATCACTTCCAAGGAGATGGAGAATGAGAGTTTGAAGCATCAAGTTAATGATCTTACTAGTCAGCGTGGTTTGATGACAACTAGCACCAATCAATTATAACATGACCTTAATTCCCACAAGACATTGTTGCTTGCATCCGGGCCTGCCTCAACAATCCGCTGTCGCTGGATGATGGTGCAAGAATACAAGAAAGGTCTTGCTAAGAATTGGGAACCGTTGCTCGTTGAGAAACAATTTAGAGAGGAAGAGATCGAGTGGGGGAAGCTTAATGGGAATGTTCCATTAATAGTTGTAGTCGCTTAGTTTTATTTGCAAGTTTTAAGTAGTTAAGACTTGTTTGGAGAATTCACTTGTATGAAGTTTATATGCGTTGAGGATTGATCTCATAGACTTGTATTGGTTAGACTTTTAGTGCTCTAGCCTCTTGGACTTCTTGTTGTTTAGGACCTTATGGAGAGGATCTCCTGATTTTTCTCTCATAATATTAATCTAACTTTTCACCATGTTTAATACAAAAAACAATCAGACATGGCCATATGTTTGGCTTTGACCTAATTTATTGTTTTTAAACAACGTGGTTGGTGGATTTTTGGAGGTCTTGCCTCAAGTTATTACGTGGTATTGCAAGTTGTTGTAACCTGAAGAGTCGGTATCTTCTCGTCTACCTAACTATATTCAGTTATTTATGAGGTTGTACATCATCATTCATTTGGAATTGACTTCGTTGAGCACTTTTGTTGGGGTCGGTTTTCACCCGCTCAACGTTAAAAGTTCAAAGTCAGTCGAGGCTTGACTGATGGAGGTATGTTCGGCTGTACGAGGCCGACCACAGCCTCGGAAAGGGAGACCGACCACATGTTCGGTCAAGGGACCGAACACCTCCTCGCCACGCCTAGGCCGACCATACGATTAGTCATGGGAGGAGCATGGCTTCGGCCATGACAAGGCCGACCGTGCGATCGGTCACGGGACCGAGCATGGCCTCGGCCATAGCGATGCCAATCGTGCGATCGGTCACGGGGCCGAGCATGGCCTCGGCCATAGCAATGCTGACCATGCGATCGGTCGTCCCTCTTGAGCATGGCCTCGGCAAGCTAAAGCCGACCGTATACTCGCCCAAGCCAAAACCGACCGCATGCTCGCCCACGACCGAGCCGACCACACGCTCGCCCACGACCGAGCCGACTACACGCTCGCCCACGACCCTGCCGACTGCATGCTCACCACGCGGCCGACCGCGACCTTATCATGCGGCCCGACCCCAGCTTCGCCACACGGTCCAAATTCAGCTTTGCCATGCAGCCCGACCTCAGCCTCGGTCCAACCTCAGCTTCGCTACTCGGGCCGACCATAGGCTCGGTCGTGGTCATTTGATCATGTCCTCTCCAGTCGCGTCTTCAGCCCAATAACGTAAGGAGAACCCAGTCCAGACATGAAGCCCATGTAATGTAACCGTCTCAAGCAAGGCAATTCTGTGAAGACCTAGGATGTGAAACCGCCTTAGATAAGTTATATATAGATCTCTTTGTACACCCTGAGGGGGATCCGGAATTTTAATACGCAAACTTGTACTCAAAGCTTTTCTGAGCAATAAACAATCTCTTTACATCTTTCTTGGCCCTAGCTTACCATAGAAATCTCACAAGCTTCCCTAGAACTCTTACAAATTCTAGTTGTGTTGGTTTCGACCCCCACAATTTGGCGCCGACTAAGGGGACCTTAGAGATTGTCTGACACAAGAAGAGCTAGGTTTTCAGACTGCCTACGAAGATGTCAAGCAACACCACGAGCAACGAAGGATCTTCGTCTCACCAGCACGACGAGGAAAGAAACAACTCCATGGAGAACACCGCGCCTCGCGCCGCTAACCACCCAACGGATCTCGCGGAGATCAAGCAGATGCTTGAGACTCTGATGAAGAAAACTGAACATACAGCGAGCGAGCTGCAATCGCTCAAGAGAAGGAAGCGCAGGAGGTCCTGTGTCTGTCCGACACGCCTCAGCTTCGCCACGCCTCGAACCAATCGGAGGGTTCGACACGAAGAGCTACCACCTCGGGCTGCTCGCACAGATCCAGAGGATTTGCCTCCACCACCGCCTCGTCGGGAATCCGATCTAACTCCCGAGCGCATGATTGGAGAATCAGATGAGGATCTGCCTCCTCGAAGATGTGCCCGAGTCGACCTAGAAGTTGACCATGCTACGGCCGCAAAAGAAGGAGATGCGATCATAGCGGAGCTCTACAGGAGGGAACAAGAGCGCAGGGCTCCGCAAGGCTTCCGAGATGGAGAGGTCGCTGCGCTAAAAGCCCAGTTAGACCAGGTCGCCTCTGACCTAAAGGCTACCCAACTACAGATGTACCGGAGCACGGCAAAGGCTCCTGGGATCGCCTCTGTGCTCGAGAAAGCACGGAACACACCCTTCGCTGAGAGGGTGGCGAGAACTCCAATCTCCGACCCCGGAAAAATCAAGCTTCCAATCTATGAAGGAACCACTGACCCTGCTATCCATCTGATGGAATTCGAAGTCGCCTTGGGAAGGGCAAACTTCACAGTAGCCGAGAAAGACGTTGGCTACTGCAAACTGTTCGTAGAGAGCCTCAAAGGGCCTGCCCTCCAGTGGTTCTACAAGCTGGAGAAGAATTCAGTCCACACTTTCCATCAATTCTCAGAGATGTTTGTGCAGCATTACAACATCTTCGCCGAAGGAAAGATCTATGATGCGGAGCTGTGGACGAACAAGCAGGGTGAGAATGAAAGCCTGCGGTCTTTCGTGACAAGGTTCAAGCATACACTGTCAAAGGTGGACGGTATCACCAACACATCCGCGCTGGAGGCCTTGAGAGGAGCACTCCGCTGCCCTTCTCCATTCTGGCAGGAATTGACTGTCAATCCACCCGCGACCATCCAGGACGCTCTCCACCGCGCTGCAGACTTCGCTCGAAGCGAAGAAGAAGTTCGCGCTAGGAGGGGCGGGAAAACCAAGCCAGATGTCGATCCCACCCAGTCCGCGGCGACGCCACCACCCTCTTAGACGCTCTTCCTATGAACTACGAGGCGACTTGATCCCTGCAAAGGGTACGTAGGCAGCCTGTCTTCGGATAGGTTCAGTTGCCCCCCCTCCATCCAAAAGGGGTGGGAATTCCACTCTCCACTTAGCCTCGTTCCGGACGAGCTCACATGATCTCCTCCGCCTTAGGGGGGGGGAGTGAGTGTTTTCACCAGTCTCTAGACGACTTCAGTTCCCTCTTTCGTCTAAAAGAGGGGGGAGTGGGGTACCCGTGCGCCACTCCTTCACGACGTCATTGACAATATCATCGTCAATCACAAACACTCGCCACAGCACTCATCATGAGAACAGCTTGTCCTTTATGGACTGATCAGAGCTTTATTCGAGTAGAGTCGTTCTGCATCTATTGTTGCTGGCCACAGCAATAGTGTAGAGATACGAACACAATGACATCCACAACGGATACAGCGCGCTATATAAATTCTAGTGTTCAGAATCGTCTCCGGATGACCCTCCTGATCACTCAGAAACCCAACAACATCGTTGGTAATGCAGCTGATAGTGACCTCCGTTTGGAATACGTTCTGGACGCGTCACTCCGAAACCCAGGACAAGCGCTGGTCTGAGTCAAGGTGAGCTTGCTCTCGGACAGACGTGTCTAGAAGAGCAGCACCATTTTGCAAAGCCCAACAACAACGTTGGCAGATGAGAAGCATGAGCGCATTTGCGTTTTCTCTTCTTAACAAAGCCTCACTTATGAGCAAACGAAGCCTCATTTATGAGCAAACAAGCCTCATTCATGAGCAAGCAAAGCCTCATCCGTGAGCAAACGAAGCCTCATTCATGAGCAAACAAGCCTCATTCATGAGCAAAAGGACTGGATGAGTTCTTTGTACTGCAGCAATGCAGCAGCTTCAGCAGACAAAGCAGGAAGTCTTAAAATCTTCACAATGCTTACAGAGTCTTAAAATCTCTTGCATAAAGTCACTCTCTACTACTGTAGGATAGACAAGCGCCTTGACTTCGAACGTTAACGCTGATATCCAACACATCTTTAACTCGGTACTGTTATCTCTAACACTACCGAGCTGGGGGGCTAACTGTTGGGGTCGGTTTTCACCCGCTCAACGTTAAAAGTTCAAAGTCAGTCGAGGCTTGACTGATGGAGGTATGTTCGGCTGTACGAGGCCGACCACAGCCTCGGAAAGGGAGACCGACCACATGTTCGGTCAAGGGACCGAACACCTCCTCGCCACGCCTAGGCCGACCATACGATTGGTCATGGGAGGAGCATGGCTTCGGCCATGACAAGGCCGACCGTGCGATCGGTCACGGGACCGAGCATGGCCTCGGCCATGGCGATGCCGATCGTGCGATCGGTCACGGGGTCGAGCATGGCCTCGGCCATAGCAATGCTGACCATGCGATCGGTCGTCCCTCTTGAGCATGGCCTCGGCAAGCTAAAGCCGACCGTATACTCGCCCAAGCCAAAACCGACCGCATGCTCGCCCACGACCAAGCCGACCACACGCTCGCCCACGACCCTACCGACTGCATGCTCACCACGCGGCCGACCGCGACCTTATCATGCGGCCCGACCCCAGCTTCGCCACACGGTCCAAATTCAGCTTCGCCATGTAGCCCGACCTCAGCCTCGGTCCGACCTCAGCTTTGCTACTCGGGCCGACCATAGGCTCGGTCGTGGTCATTTGATCATGTCCTCTCCAGTCGCGTCTTCAGCCCAATAACGTAAGGAGAACCCAGTCCAGACATGAAGCCCATGTAATGTAACCGTCTCAAGCAAGGCAATTCTGTGAAGACCTAGGATGTGAAACCGCCTTAGATAAGTTATATATAGATCTCTTTGTACACCCTGAGGGGGATCCAGAATTTTAATACGCAAACTTGTACTCAAAGCTTTTCTGAGCAATAAACAATCTCTTTACATCTTTCTTGGCCTTAGCTTACCATAGAAATCTCACAAGCTTCCCTAGAACTCTTACAAATTTTAGTTGTGTTGGTTTCGACCCCCACAACTTTCTGGGAGGTCGTGCCTTCCAAGTTTTATTTTTGTTATAATGATTGTTCACAAGTTAGTGGCGTCCCTCATGTTCACGTTAAAATCGACCGTGGCCTCGTAAAAACTAAAGTAATGCTTTTTAGCTCTAAAGGGACTATGCCCTTACGTATTTAGACATGACTTTTAATTTAATACTTGTATCAAAGACCTCGTAAAATTCTAAGATTCAAAACTCATTTATTATAATGTATATCCATAGACATGTTGCGAAGTACAAGTAATAGAAAAATTAATTGACGTCTCGTGGATCGCCAAAAGATGTAAGAAAAGAAGCTTTGTAAGACTCAAACTTAGAATGAAAAATACCTAGAGATTGCGAGCCTCCAGGTTCAGAGCGTTCTATCTGTTAGGTTGCATTCTCCACGTCTATGCTACTCATGTCTCGCAACTTGCATGCTCGAGGTCTGCATACCTGTAAAGACCCCTTTTTCGCAACTGTGCCTTGAGAACAAGGCTGCCTACGTACCCAAGAAGGGATCAAGTCACATGTAGTTCCATTTTTTTGTTTTTTTTTGTTGCAACTGTCCATTTTTTTGTGCACTTCGATATGCTCATAGCACTCCAGGTAGTTCTTCAACCCATTTTCCCTTGGCGGTCTCCAAACGCTTCTTCAACATCCCTATGAGTGTTTTATTGGAAGATTCTGCTTGTCCGTTGGAAGTCGGCTTCCTTGGTGTCGCGAAGTTGATCTTGATTTCCCAGTCAGCGCAAAACTTTTTGAAGTTGTGGCTTGAGAATTGGGGGCCATTGTCAATGATAATTTCTTGAGGGAGTCCGAATTTGCAAATGACATTCTTCCATATAAATTTGCGTACCTCTGCGTCTGTTACCTTGCTCAATGCCTCTGCTTCAACCCACTTGGTGAAGTAATCGGTTACAACCAACAAGAAGCTTTTTTGAGCAAGCGCCTTAGGTAGTGGTCCTACTATATCCATTCCCCACTTCATGAACGGGCATGGCGAGCTTATGGACTTCAAATTTTCAGGCGACAGCTTTGAGACTTAAGCGTGCCTTTGACATTTGTCGCAATGACGAGTAAATCGTGTTGCGTCGTTAGACATCGTAGGCCAGTAGTAACTAGCTCTCATAACTCTCAGGACGGGACTTCTTCCTCCTAAGTGAGACCCACATTCTCCTTCATGTAACTCCATCAAGACATGTCTTGATTCCTCTGGAGTAACACATCTTAGATATGAACCAGAGAATGACCTCCGGTATAGTTGATTCTCGACAAGGCAGTAACGTGCTGCTTGTTGTATGATCTTTCTACATTCGGCACGTTCTTGTGGTAGCACGGTATACGTAGATAATTGACTATATGACTCATCTAACTTAGTGTCTCTTCCACTCAGGCGACTTCTATGTTTGGTAAGTCCTTGTTTGTGGACAACCATTGGAGGACTAGTAGCGGAACATTGATAGGACCTTCAGCTTTAAGAGCGGAGCCAAGATTAGCTAAAGCTTATGCATGATTATTTTCCTCTCTTGGGATTTGCGAGACCGTGCAACTGTTGAATTTCTCAAACAAATTTTTCACTATATCAAGATATTGTGTCATCTTCATGTCTCATGCTTGGTAATCCCTTTGGGTCTGGTTGAATATCAGTTGTGAGTCGCTGAAGACTTCAGTTCTTTAGCTCCCAAATCATTGGCTAACGTGAGTCCTGCTATGAGGGCCTCATATTCAGCTTCGTTATTCATAGCGCGAAAGTTGCACCTAATTGTTGTCGACGTTACTTCACCATCTGGAGACGTGAGGACCATGCCTAGACCTGCTCTACGTATGTTACTTGACCCATCGACGATTAACTTCCATACTCCTTTACGTTGTTCTTCTTGCAGGTTTTGGACTTCTTCGTGAACCTTTGGAATCAGGTTAGGGGTAAACTCGGCCACAAAATCAGCTAATACTTGAGACATGATGGCCGTAGCCGGTCGATAGATTACGTCGTATTCTCCAAGTTCGACAGCCCACTTAGCTAACCTCCCTGACATTTCTGGCTTGTGTAGGACTGATTTTATTGGAGATGAACTTACAAGCACTATAGGATGTACTTGGAAGTAAGGACATAAATTTATGGCCGATGTTATCAATGCCAGAGCGAGTTTCTCCAAGTGAGTGTACCTTGTTTCTGCGTCTAAGAGCGACTTGCTGACATAGTAGACATGATGTTGCTTCTTCTCCTCCTCTCGCACTAACACTACACTCACGGCATGTTCTGACACTGCTAGGTATAACAGTAGCACTTCTCCATCTTTTGTTTTTGCCAAAAGAGGAGGTGACGTCAGGTATTCCTTTAACTCTTTCAGTGTTTGCTCGTATTTATCATCCCATACGAATTATTTTGGCTTCTTTAAAACCACAAAGAACGCGTGAGACTTGTCAGACAATCTCGAGATGAACCTGCTTAGAGCAGCCAATCTACCAGTCAATTTATGTACTTCCTTCACGTTTCTTGGAGGCGGTATCACTTGGATAGCCCTTATCTGATCTGGATTAGCTTTTATTCCTCGATGAGTAACAATATAGCCCAAAAATTTTCCAGAACTTACACCAAACGAGCAGTTGGTAGGATTAAGTTTCATGTTGTACTTACGTAAAGTAGCAAACGATTGGTGAAGGTGCACGATATGATCTTCTGCCACTAGAGACTTCACTAGCATATCATCTATATAGACCTCCATAGTATGACCGATTTGTTCAGCGAACATCATATTCTTAGTCTTTGGTAAGTTGAACCAGCGTTCTTTAAACCAAACGGCATCACCTTAAAACAGTATATACCTCGTGAGGTCATAAAAGCTGTTTTTTCTTAGTCGCTTGGGTGCATAAGGATCTGGTTGTAACCACTAAAGGCATCCATGAAGTTCATCAGTTGGTGACCTGTTGTCGCATCCACCAGTTTGTCGATATGAGGAAGTGGAAAAGGATCTTTAGGACATGCCTTATTGAGATCTGTAAAATCAATGCACACTCTCCACTTCCCATTCTTTTAACAAACTACCACCACGTTGGCTAACCATTCTGGATAATGAACTTCACGTATGAATCCTGCTTCCAGTAAGTTTTGGACCTTTGTGTTGATGATCAAGTCACCTTCAGGGGCGAATTTCCTTTATTTTTGCCTAACAGGCTGGTGGTCAGTGTTAACCTGTAGCTTGTGCTTGATAATCTCGGGATCGATCCTAGGCATATCCGCATGTGACCAAGCAAAACAATCAGCATTAGACCTAAGGAAGTCGATTAAAGTTTTTCTTACGTCCATGAGTAGCTTTGAGTCGACGTTTATCTCCTTGTAAGGATCATTCTCATCTAGCAGGACCTCATCAAGCTGTTCCACCTCTGGCTCTTCTCCATGCAACATCGGCGGTGGGCTCTGTAATTGCTATAACGGCTTAGGTTTGCCTTTCAAAGTGGTTTGATAGTGAATTCTCCCGCTTTCCCTTGATCTCTTGAATACCCCATGGGGTGGGAAATTTAATGACTTGGTGGAAAGTCGATGGTACAGCTTCCATGTCGTGAATCCACAGACGTCCCATGATCGCGTTGTAAGCCGATGCACAACCAACTACTAGCAATTTTGTTTGGCGATTAACTCCTCCTACGTATACAGGTAGTGTTACTTCTCCCATGGTTTGTTTTACCTTGCCGCTGAATCCAACTAATGACGTAGACTTTCGAGTCAATTCATCTTCGTTTAGGCCCAACGCTTTATAAGCTTCCATGTAGAGACTGTTTGCTGAGCTCCCATTGTCGATCAGCGTCCTTTTTATTAGGCAATTGGCAATGGTTAAGGATATCACTAGCGCATCATGATGGAGTCCTACTACACCTCCACCCTCTTTTGTTGTAAAGCTTTTCTCGCAGCTTGTTGCAGCTCTATCCTTGACTTCGTTATCTCCATGGTTACATCTAGCAGTTCTTGTATTTTTCTTGGCAGCTTAGTATGTCACTCCGCTGATTTTTGAACCTCCACTGATCACAAGGATGGTTTTTTCGTGTCTTGGAGGTGAAGCACGAGCATGTTTGGGTGAATTTTTGTCATCGTTCCTCTTGTTGATTCTGCTTCTACTTTTTTCAGCCAAAAACTCCCTCAAGTAACCTTTCTTGAGTAGTTTGTTCACCTCCATTCTCAGCTTGATGCAATCTTCTGTTCGGTGGCCATGATCATCGTGGAAGTCACACCACTTCGAAGTGTCACGTTTATCGCCTGATGTCTTCATTTTTGTGGTCATTTTACTGTTCCTCCCATCTACTTCAATTCCCCAATCAATTATGCGTTTGAAATTGATAGATTGCTCATGTCCAGCCACGTTGAGGACGAGCGTCTATCCCCTTCGCCTTTGCTGAATGGTCGATGAGTGCTTCTGTTCTCGCTTCTATTGCTCGTGTTATCATTACGAGGCCTTTGATAAGGTTTATCATCCTTGGGTGCTTTCTCACGTCTTGACATTTGTGAGTCAGACCGTGAAGAACATCGATATTGATAAGCAGTATCTTCTTCCCATTTGATTTTTTGCCCAAGCCCTAGAGAGTACGTCCTCCATAGTTTTACATTGATACTTTGTTAGCTCTGTATACAAGTCGCCATCAAGCAGTAGACCTCATTTAAACGCATAGATAGCAGTAGACGTGACGCAATTTGGGATGGACACTTTCTCCTTGTTGAAACTTTCCTACGTAATCACGTAGTGGTTCTCCTTTCTTCTGTACCACTTCATAGAGGTCGTCAGATATCTTCTCCAGGTTCCTGCAACTTGCAAACTGCTCGACAAAGCGATCGGTCAGTGATGCGAACGAGTCTATCGACGCGTTTGGCATGTTTGTGAACCACTGAAGTGCTGGTCCTGTGAGACTTGAACCAAACCCCTTGCACATGCTAGCTTCCCTAAATTATCTTGCAATTGTGGCTGTGAACATCCGCTACTTGTACTGAGTGATGTGGTTGTCATGATTTATCATCCCGTCGTACATCATCATGGTGGGAATGGTAAACCTCTTGGGCATCTCCACAAGCGCAATCTTGTCTGTAAACAAAGTATCCGCGTAACAGTTAGGTGCGCACTTGGTTATCGGTGGTGATACGCCGGGGAGTCGCTTGAGTAACGTCTCCATGTCTTGTAGACGCTTGTAGACCAGGTCCATGTCATCAAGTGACCATGGTATTGTTGCTTCATTAAGAGTAGTTTGAGCGACGGGCGCCCTGACCACCTCTGCGTTGCCACCTCCTGGTAATACCACTGTCCTGGTAGATGCAGTTGCCGTAAGTAGATTGAATATATGTTCCCTTTTATTAATATTTGCATATATAAGTAAAAACATCATAGAGAAAAAGATCGATGCAATTTTCCAATCACTAGAGATGCGACGATCAACATTTGGAGGATGGAGTACAAACATAGTTTAGAGAGCTTGACCGTTCCTTGGATGCTAAAATCAGCGTAATAATTTTGTGCCTATACTTGACTCATATCAATATGAGAACCTTTTTCCCCTTTTAAAAAAAAATTATGTATAAAGGGAAAACATTTTTCAAAGAGTCATATGGCCAAAGAATACACAAGGAATGTCATGATACAAAGGAGAGATGAGTTCAAGAGTTTTACAATGATTCCCGGAGAAAAATCTAAGTTTGGGAAAGAAAGGCATCGAGAAAGTGGTTGGGAAATTGTGGACTTCAATATATCCATTTTTCTTACGATTTTGCATAATATCTCGCACCCGGAGCTTTTCGTAACCCTAAACACTTTTAGCCTCACCACTAAAATCAGTCTTTCCTAATACCTAGCCGTATTCCTTGGATAATATTTTTGATGAAGGATTTTTACGAATCTAAGAGAGTAAAAGAGTCAACTGATTTGAAGTTGAGATTTTGCAGGGACAGCAAATTAAGATATATTTTCGAATTCATGATGGGAGACGATGAAAAGTGTCTATGAACTCACCTTGTCTTTACGTGGATTACAAGTTTAGAGACCGAGGCAATGATCCAAAGAATATGTGAGTTTCCGTGTTTTCAAATCATCTTCCTTATTCTAGACTATTGTTTGTTTGAGGACAAACAAGGTTTAAGTTTGGGGAAATTGATATACCTCATATTTTACCAATTATACTATCAATTTTAATATGTTTTTAATACTATTTAATAAGTTTTTCTATCGAAAGAGATAGTTTTCTCGTATATGTGGTTTTCAAGAGTCATATAGATTAAATAATCAAAAAAGATACGAAAAGGAGCAAAATGAGCATTCCACATTCTACATCAACTTATCAAAGTCCAATGAGCCAATCCAAGTCTCATATCTTCAAGTTATCACATTTTCGCATGTTGGACGACAGAAGGTATACGTCTTAAAGTTAGCCACAGACGGAAGATCAAATCTACTTTGAATAAGATAAAATTTTATCTGAACATAACTCTTTGAGTCAGATTTTCAATGGAGTTGGAATTAAATCATTTGGAGTTGTGGTTTGGAACATATATTCAATCTACTTAAGACATGTCAAACTGCCTCGAAAATGAAGCAAGTGCATAATCAACTTAGACACCGAACGGACTCATGGTTGATATATCATGGTTTTTACGGTTTTTAGCCATGATATAAGTCCGTTTTCTAAAGTCTTTTTGGTATTTTTTGAGTCTTTGGTATTATTTATAGGTACATGAACGTTTGGAGCATTTTAGAGCATTGTGGAACGAGCAATCAAAGTCGCAAGTTCGGAGTGACGATTTTTGGTCAAGTCGAGCGACACAAGGTGTATGTTGCTCGACACGACCATTGGAGCGACAGAAGTATTAATTTGGAAGATTTCTAGTTTTTACCCCAGAAGTTTCAGATGTTTGCAGTTTTGCCCCAAAACGCTTTTCCTATTATATATAGTCTTTTTAAGCCATTGTTTAGGCTATGCTTTGTTTTTGTAAGAGATTTTAGCAAGAGAGATTTTTAGAGTTTTGAGGGGAGAAAAATTTGTACTTCGTCCTAGACCAATTTCGAACCCCAGTATCTTTCTCTTTCTAATTAATGCAGAATTATTCAGTTATTATGCTTGTTTCAATCATCATGTCTAAGTAATCTACTAGTTAGGTTTTAGGATTTTCAAAGGATGATGAAAAGTTGTTAGGATTTATTTACTATTGGGATTGCATCATATTTATTCTTCACCTTGATTGCATTAACTATGATTTAAGATTGATCACCTTAGATTAGAAATATTAGGTTGTTTAATAGATGCGACAACATTATTAGATTACTGGAACCAAATCATAGGTGAGCAAAGATTTGATTCGCAACGACAGTTGGCTTTGGATCTTTGTGAACTGAATTTAATGCTTGTTTAGATCAATCTGAATTCGCAACGACAGTTGGCTTTCTAGGGTTTAGACATAGATAATATTTTCAACGACAATTGATTTATTTTACATTAGTTTTGAGTTCTAGAATTGCATTTCATAAATATCCCGATAGTAAGTTTATCCTTCAATTTGTAATCATTCCTACGAATTTCCTAAGGCCTAACGTTTGTCTCTTATTGAATTCAAATCACCAACAATCACCTTAATTTACTGTTTTCGCAACTGCTTTATTTAATATCATTACTCCTTAACTTAATTTAAACCTTTAAATCTATTGAGTTAACTGATTCTCTGTGGAATTCGACACCCTAAGTATTGCATACGATCTCTTAATTTGAAATAGTAGCTTAGGGTTTAATTTGAGCATATCAGTGGTCCGGTGTCTGTGGTCGTTGCCAAGACACAAAAGAGCATTTTTAGGCCCAGACACCGGACGAAACTTCGTGTCCGGTGTGAGTGATCCATATTTGAGCAATTTCGACCAAAGAAGCGTTTTTCCCGAAGTAAAACCCAATATAAAAGTAATTTTTAAGGTTCTATGTTGCATATTTTACACTTTTTATTGAGTTTGGTTCTAGGTTGATTCTCTATCGCTATTTATCCTTAAAACTTGATCTAGCATAGCTAACTAGTGATCGATCTAAGGTTGATATATGCTCTTAAAGCTTTTATATAGCCGGATCTAGTATTTGATAGGCTATATGTCTTAATAAATCGAAAGGTTAGTTAAAGAGTTTAGTGAACAATAGAATCTCAACCATATTGCGTGTTTTCACCTTTTAATAACCATCAATAGTTTAGTCTATTAGGGTAGAAAGCATAGCGATCGGAACAACGAAAGTGGAAAGATTCTACCTCCAAGATTTGAGATCTAGAACACTAGTTTTGACCTCTTTAAAATGGGTCTCTTATTTGTTTCATATGTTCTTTAGATCACTTTTATCTTGCGTGTTATGATTTATCTATCCCTTTACTTGTTTTATTTGCTTTTACTTTGTTCATCATGTTTTACAAAAACCTAAAACCAAATATATTTTTACTTTATTTTGCATCATATAGATTTGTAGCGTACTAACTTAGTCTGTTGTAGATCGACCCCTCAGTACTACAATAGTCAACTCTGCACTTGCATATTAGGGTTTATAGATTATTAAAACTATATACATCTCTTTTTGTGAGCATCAGTAACCAAACACATTAATAAGGGTCGAAATACTCTTTATGGAAAGTTCTCTCTTGCACGATTCAATCATTATCCAAGTTCATCGTTACGATACGATCCCCAAGATACCTCAGTCTACAACAATCTTAAATAGTATTTTTGTAAACGATGGCTAATGTTTCAGTGCGTGTGATTATGTCCAAGTTTGACAAGTTAGAGAAGTTTCATGGAGTTAAATTTAGAAGTTGACAGAATATGATCCACGTTTTTTGGAGAAAAATTCTGTAGAAAAGAGAGATAAACTCATCCCAAGACACAAATCTCACTAGAAATCAGATCGGCTTGATCACGTTCAAGTGGGGGCACACTACAAGAAAACAGCCGCAAATCCGACGGAAGTAATTCCGTCGGAAATTTTCCGACGGTAATCCGACCGATTTCCGACGGAATGGAAATTTTTCAATTCCGCCGGAAATCTGTCAGAATTATTTCCGACGGACCACAGACCATCGGAAATCGGTCGGATTATTGGACCGTGTAACTAGCCGTTGCCGACGCCGGAGGAGATTCCGGTCAGTTGTCGGAAATCCGTCAGAAAATATCAATTTCCGACAGATTTCCGACAGACTCCCAACTAGTCTGTCGGAAATCTGTAGGAAAAAATAGCCGTTATATAACCGTTATATGGCCGTTATTATATCAGTTGTTTTTCCGACGCTTTTCCGACAGATTTCCGACGGTCAGCGTATTTATATATATGATTCCACACATCTTCATTCACTCACAAAACAACAACAACTTCCAACCACATATTTGTTAGAAAAAAATCGTTAAGAGAGTGAGATGTCATCTTCTAGATATTATAGATCGTGGATAGATGAAGAGATGTATGATCCGGAGTCGAATACATTAAATCCAAGTTATGCACGAAGTATATGCGAGTTCATGTCGGTTGTCGGGAATCGAAAGGTGATAAAATGTCCATGTTTAAATTGTTGCAATTCTCGTAATGTTAATGTAGAACAAGTTTGGCATCACTTGTATACCGTTGGTTTTATGCCGGGATACAAAATTTGGTTTTTTCATGGAGAAACTAATAAAGATGGTGCTAGTAGTAGCAGTGCACCATATGTTGCGGATAGCTTAGGCGAACATAGAATGGATAACTTAGGTGAACATATAACGGATAGCTTAGGCGAACATAGAACGGAAGTAGATTTTGGTGTAGGTACCGCTGAGATGGTTCATGATGCGTTTAGAGAGAATTTGCCATCGATCGTAATAAGGGAGGATAGACTAGAAGAACCAAATGAAGAAGCTAGAAGATTTTTTGATATGTTAGACGCAGGGAAGCAACCATTATATGATGGGTGTAGAGACGGACATTCCCCTTTATCAACTGCTAGTAGACTGATGACCCTTAAGACAGACTTCAATTTGGCGGAAGAGTGTGTTGATGCGATAGCAGATTTTGTGAAAGATATTTTGCCTGAAGATAATCAGGCACCTGCATCATACTACGAGATACAGAAACTTGTAGCTGGTCTTGGTATGCCGTATCAGGTGATAGATGTATGCATCGACAACTGTATGCTATATTGGAGAGAAGACGAAGACCGGAGAAGATGTAAATTTTGTCGTAAACCGCGGTATCAGGAAACTGGTGGGAGAGTTCCAATTCCATATAAACGTATGTGGTACTTACCATTGACAGCGAGGTTAAAGAGGTTATATCAATCTGTGCGAACGGCAGAACAAATGAGATGGCATGCAGAGCATCGTCAAGATGGAGAGATTACACATCCTTCAGATGCAAAAGCGTGGAAACATTTTCAAATGTTGTATCCGGATTTTGCATACGAGTCAAGAAATGTGTACCTCGGGTTAAGTACGGATGGTTTCAATCCATTTGGGAAGCATGGAAGGCAGTATTCTTTGTGGCCCGTAATCGTAACACCGTATAATTTGCCCCCTGGTATGTGCATGCGTCGAGAGTTTTTATTCCTCTCCGTTCTTATTCCCGGCCCTGAGCATCCGAAGAGATCACTTGATGTATTCCTCCAACCATTGATTTATGAGTTACAAATGCTATGGAGTCACGGTGTCGAAGCATTTGATGTTTCACGGAAGCAGAATTTTCTGATGCGTGCGGTCCTTATGTGGACTATTAGCGATTTCCCAGCATATGGTATGCTATCTGGATGGACTACTCATGGAACATTATCGTGCCCGTTTTGCCAAGACAACACTGACGCTTTCCAATTGAGGAATGGAAGAAAGCCATGTTGGTTTGATTGCCATAGAAGGTTTCTACCGGACGGCCATCCCTATCGTCGGTCTAAAAGATTATTTAAGAAAAATAAACAAGTGTTTGATGCTCCAATTGATGAGATAGACGGTCGTACTATATTGGAGCAGTTGAGAGATTTTGGTGCTGAGAGGACTCCTGATTGTGGGGGTAATGGGCATGAACCGCTTTGTG
Source organism: Draba incana (assembly GCA_963576765.1). Classification (NCBI taxonomy): domain Eukaryota; kingdom Viridiplantae; phylum Streptophyta; class Magnoliopsida; order Brassicales; family Brassicaceae; genus Draba; species Draba incana. The sequence continues at coordinate 33,157,219 of OY755205.1, forward strand.
GTGTAGGAGGAGCTCACAACTGGCACAAGAAGAGTATATTTTGGGATTTGCCGTATTGGAAGGATCATTTATTAAGGCACAACCTCGATGTGATGCATATTGAAAAGAACTTCTTTGACAACATCATGAATACGGTGTTAAACATCCCGGGAAAGACAAAAGACAATGTGAAGTCTAGGATGGATGTTTCAAAGATTTGCTACCGTGCTTATCTTGATCGTATTCCCGATGGTATATATCATTTTCCTCCGTACCGATTGCAAATGCAAAAGATAAGAGAATTTTTCCGGTGGATTGAACACGAAGTTAAATTCACTGATGGATATGCAACTAATCTGGGTAACTGCGTAGACTCGCGATACCTAAAGTTTTTTGGGACTGAAGAGTCATGATTGTCATGTATTGATGCAGAGGCTTCTTCCATTTGCTTTTACCCATCTCCTTCCTCAAACTGTCAACGAAGCTATTGCAGCAGTTGGTGCTTTCTTTAGGGATTTATGCACGAGGACACTTACAGTTGAGGGGATCCGCAATTTAGATGCCAATATACCAGTGATCCTTTGCAATCTTGAGAAGATCTTTCCGCCGTCTTTTTTTTATGTTATGGAACATCTTCCCCTACACCTCCCCCGCGAAGCTGAACTAGGTGGTCCCGTTCAATTTCGTTGGATGTATCCTTTTGAGCGGTACATGTTCCATCTAAAGAAGAAGGTCAAAAATTTGGCTCGAGTTGAAGGTTCTATTGTCGCACAGAGTATTAATGAAGAATCATCACAGTTTGCGGAATATTACTTTCCGCGTGAAGTTAGTACGAAGAGTAGACGTCCTGCTCGTTATGATGATAAAGGTGAGAGAGTCACATATGCCGCGATTGTCCCTGAGATGTTTTCGCAAGTTGGCCGAGTGATTGGGAGAGGGAAGAGACGCTTCCTATCACAAGCAGAGTGGAGTCACTTACATATGTATATCCTAACGAATTGTGAGGAGATGGCGGAGTACGAAAGGTAAAAACAGAACTTATTTAAATACATCTTGTTTTTAATACCTAAGTAATATATAGGTTTCATATGTTATATATTTTTTGTTTGCTTTCAGGATTTACATTGCATCAATACGTCGCTATTATCCAGAAATGACAGAAGACGAACTTGGAGAATCTAAGGAAAACGAGTTTCCAAATTGGCTGCAATATTACGTATGTTTTAAAAAAAACGCTTACATTTCTTAAAATTACTGAATTAATTATTACTTAATTAAATGTTTGTTTATTAATTTGTCTAAATTATTATCTCAGGTTTCTGAAGGAATGAAGAATGGAGAAAGGTTTCCGACATGGTTACAAGAGATAGTTTCAGGCCCAAGCTTTGAAGCAACTTCATACGCTCGGTATTGCACTAGGGGATTTGCATTTAGGATTCATGAAGAAAGGCCGAGGACAACTGCAGATTACGGTATTTCAGCTACAAGTGGTGATGTAGTCTACTACGGGATTCTGAAAGAAATATTGCAAGTGCGCTATCCAGGAATGTTGGGCATCAGGTGCATTGTTTTCTTGTGTGAGTGGTATGATCCGTCATATCCAGAAGGTGTCCAGGTGAGCCAATTTGGCGTCACTTCAGTAAATTCTTGTAGGAGACTGCAAAAGTATGACCCATTCATCCTAGCATCACAGGCAGACCAGGTTTGATTTTAAAATTTTATAATACGTGCCTTATAGATAAATAATGATATTGTAATTGCCTAAACTAAATATGTTTGTTTCAAGTATGCTACATTTCTTATCCTAGGGTAACACATCGAGGAGATCCTTGGATTACAGTGACTCCAATTAATCCAAGAGGGAGACTATATGGAGTTGCTGAGCAAGATGCTATGCAACCAACTAGAATTACTCCGACGGCTCCAGTTGATCATTCTTCAGCGGTGGACCTTTTTGTTGATTTCACTGAATTTGGTGATAATATCGTACATTCAGAATCAGAAGAAGAAGTTGGAGAATTTGATGAAGACGAAGACACAATTCCTTCGGAAGGATCTGATGAAGAAGAAGAAGTTGATGACGAAGAAGTTGGATAATTTATATATATATATATATATATATATATATTTTTTTTTTTTTTTTTTTTTGAAATGATATATATATATATATATATATAATTTCGACTTATCTGTATATTTATTTATATATATATATATTTAATATAAAATGATTTATATATATATATATATATATTTTTTTTTTTTAAATGATATATCTGTCGGAAATCTGTCGGAAACATATATATATTTCCGACAGATTTCCGACAGTTAATCATTTTTATATAAATAAGCTTTTTTATTTTATCCGTCGGAAATCTGTCGGAAAAATGAATATTTTTCCGACAGATTTCCGACAGATTTGGGGTTTTAAGCTTGTTTATTATCCGTTTTCGTAGTTACAAGTTAATAGCATGGTTGGAAGAATATTTGGAAGATAAATACTTGATAATGGTCATTGTTACTTTCAAATTCTAAACATTTAGTATTTTCCGTAAACATCTATTGTTTTGTATATGTAACTGTATGAAACGCTTTTGGTTGAAACATGACAAAATCGCAAAACATGTTCGGTATAACATCGAGAATGTTATTTACTCAATTATCTTTCACTTTAGTTGTCAGAATTGTATGCCGAGACTTTGTCTTCTCAAAATTAAGGAATTTGGCCTCAAAACCCTAAATCTGTCGGAAATCAGCCGGAAATATATATATATTTCCGACAGATTTCCGACAGATATATCATTTTTATATAAATAAACTTTTTTTTTATTTTATCCGTCGGAAATCTGTCGGAAATATATATATATATTTCCGACAGATTTCCGACGCAATATTCATATCATGCTAACCTTAAAAGACGACACGTGTTACCCTTATATCTGTCGGAAATCAGTCGGAAATATATATATTTTTCCGACTGATTTCCGACAGATTTAGGGTTTTGAGGCCAAATTCATGAATTTTGAGAAGACAAAGTCTCGGCATACAATTCTGACAACTAAAGTGAAAGATAATTGAGTAAATAACATTCTCGATGTTATACCGAACATGTTTTGCGATTTTGTCATGTTTCAACCAAAAGCGTTTCATACAGTTACATATACAAAACAATAGATGTTTACGGAAAATACTAAATGTTTAGAATTTGAAAGTAACAATGACCATTATCAAGTATTTTATCTTCCAAATATTCTTCCAACCATGCTATTAACTTGTAACTACGAAAACGGATAATAAACAAGCTTAAAACCCCAAATCTGTCGGAAATCTGTCGGAAAAATGAATATCCGACGGAATTAGAAATTTCAGGTAAAAATATGTACAAAATGCTAACAATTTTTCCAAAATAAGCAATTTGGAAAAAAATGTTAACAATGCTAAATATTGTTTAAAAATTACCAATTTTTTCCTAAATGCTAATTCATTAATTTCCAAAAAAAACATTTCTTAAATTTAATAAACATTTCTTCAATTCCTTAACCTAAAAACAACAAAAAAACATTTCTTAAATTTAATCAATTCCTTAACCCTAAAACAACAAAAAAACATTTTTTAAATTTCTCATACCCTAAAACCACATATCTGTCGGAAATCTGTCGGAAAAATGTATAAATTTCCGACAGATTTCCGACAGATTTGCCAATTTTTACCCGCGAAATGAAAAATAAACACCGCGAAATCAGTCGGTCCAATTACACGCGGTCATTTAATTTTTTTGGATTTCCGACGGAATTCCGACAGATTTAAAGCTGTCGGAATTCTGGGAATAAAACACCTTCTTCTTCCCCGACGAACACTTCCTCTTCTCTCAAAAACTCTCAAATCGCCTCCTCGCCGGAAATCACTTCCGATCTGTCGATTCACGCCGGAAAACCGCCGATTCACGCCGGAAATCGCCCACGCCCTAATCTCCCACGAGCCTACTCCTTCTCGCCTTGTCTTCGCCGGAAATCGCCCACGACCGTCCTCCTCCTCGCCGGAAATCGCCTCCTCCTCGCCGGAATTCGTCTCTTCTTCGCCGGATTATGTACAAATGGCGGAAATTCCATCCCATTTGTAAGTTTCCTCAAATTTCTTGTTGATTTTGGTTAGATTTAACATAAATTAGTTTGTGAATTTAGGGTTTGTGAATTTAGGATTAGGGTTAGATTTAGGGTTTGGGAAGTTATATTATGAAATTTGGAAATTGTTACTAATTTTATGAAATTGTTATTAAATTGTTAGTATTGTTACTAATTTTATGAAATTGTTTACAAAACCTTATAAAAATATTTAAAAACCTTATAAAACTATTTAAAAACCTTATAAAACTTTACAAAAACCTTATAACACTATTTAAAAACCTTATAAAACTTTAAATTTTTAATTTTAGAATTTTGCAAATTTAAATTTTAAATTCCACCACAGAATTTTAAATTTTACAATTTTGAAAATTTAAATTTTAGAATTTTGGAAATTTAAAGCAATGTTTTTTTAAACCAGTATATTTTTATAATTATAGATTTTTCATATATTTAAAATATATTATCATATAAATCTAGGGATTACGGTGGTTTCGCCACTGCATCTGGCAGCGGCCAACATCGTCGTCGTCGTGTGAGTAGAGCTCATTCGACTTCGACGTCTACACCTACACCGTCGTCTATACCTGTAGAGACGCCGGTGACACCAGCAGCCACCACAGCACCGTCGCATATTAGCGTCGAGGACTTCATGTGTCTTCCTGGACGAGAGAGGTTGACTAGACTCCATCCAGACCAGCTCGGTAGAGGCAGATGGTAAGTTTTTTGTTTCATTTCTGTTTTTTTTTAACAAATTTAATTTAATTGCGACTAATGTTACATTTTTTACCGTAGGTTTGGTGATTCTCGCAGCGGGATTTCGAAGTCCCTCAACAAGATGGAAAACTCTATGCTCAGCCGTCCTTATGCGACGTACACCGCCATGCCACTAGAGGATCAAGATATGTGGTTTCGCCAATTTGCGGTAAGTCAACTTTTCACAATTTTTACTTTCATTTAAATTATTATTATTTATATTTAATTTTTGTATTTGCAGCAAGAATTTAGGTGGGACCCACACATGACCGCTCTGGTTAGGAGAGAATTCGACTCTTATGCAGCACTGCACTACTCGAAGAAGGTGTTCAAGTGGAAGGATAAGTGGCTACACGGTCAGGTGCCAAAGGAGATGGTGGAAAAGGCGGAGTTGTGGAACGGGTTCATCGCCTATTGGCAACTAGAGGCGACCAAGGAGAGCTCTACATATCACTCTAGCAACCGGAACAGCCAGCGCAACGGCAAGGGACCTGCCATCCACAACCTTGGAGCTACCAGCAAGAAGACAAAGGCTAGGGATATGGTAAGTTTTTCATTGAACGTCTTGATTTTTATTAAATTTTTTTTTTTATACATTTATATTATTAAATAAATATCTAACAACTGCAGGCTAAGGAGTTGGGTCGGGATCCCAACAACTTGGAACTTCTGCTAGCGACACACACCGACAAGAATGGTGTTGTCCAGGATCAGGTAGCTCGGGAGATTCAGGAGAGCGTCCAAAGAATGGAAGAGGAGTACATTCTCTCTCAGCCAGACGTCGAAGGAACCCCTCCCCTCACCCAATCCCCGGACGACATCATCAACCAATTCGTCTTAAAGGTATGTAAAATTTAAATTAGTTTTCAAGTCTTTTTCATTTACAATTTAATTTGTTCCGCAGGTTGCTCCGCAGAGCAAAGGGCGGCTTTATGGTCTTCCCGACGATGCGGGATCATCGGAGTCTTCTTGTTACTACAGCAAGACATCCGACCTGAGAGCCCAGATGAAGGAAAAGGACGTCGAAATTGAAGGTTTGAAGACGACGTTCCAAGAGATACGAGATGCACAAGCCGCCCTAGAAGCCGAGCGGGTGAAGGAGAGAGCCGAGCGGGACAAGGACAGGGAGATGATGCAACGGATGATGGCGTACTTGGGGCGCAACCCGGATTTTCCGCCGGGGCCCACCACTTAGATTTTTATTATTAACGTTTTGTAAAATAATATTACTTTTTATTTCTACTTTTAATTTTATTTTAATTTCTACTTTTAATTTTATTTTAATTTCTACTTTTAATTTTATTTTAATTTAAATAATTCAAATTTTAAATTTTAAATTTATATTAAATTAATTATTATTTAATTTATTATTATATTTAATTATTTCTACGAATACGTCGGAAATCCGTCGGAAATTTATCCGTCGGAAAGCTGTCGGAAATAATGACGTCGGAAGTCTGTCGGAAATAATGACGTCGGAAGTCTGTCGGTTTACTAGTAGTCGGAACTCTCCATGGCCTAGCTTTCGTTAGTTCTTCATCTAGACTGTTTCTAATGCTAGAATCTAGCTTGATCACTTAGAATCTTGATCTTAGGATTGTTGATTAGTCACGGAAGTGAGATTAATAACCTGAACTAGTCTAGATGGGCAAAATTACCTATTCGCAAATGAATTTGGCTTAGGGATTTTGTGAACAAATCGAACTTGTACTAATTGCTTGTTTAGATTCGATGAATTCGCAAAGGAATTTGGGATTTGAGGATTTAAGGATAGATAGCCTTTGTAACGGAAGTTAGCTGGCTATACTCTCGTGTTTGAGTTCTAGAACGGTGCTTAATTGAATCTCGATAGTTGTTATATCTTTGATTTCGATTCATTACTTGAAGAAATCTCCATGGCCTAGCTTTCGTCTCTTTGAGAACTTGAAATTAAACTATCTCTTGTTTACTTGTTTTATGAATTGTGATTACAATTACATCTTTTTACTTAGCATAATTTGAACACTGAGATTGATTGTGTATTCAATTCCCTGTGGATTCGATCCCTACATACTACTACGATCTGTTAATTTGAGAGAGTAGTTAGAGTGAATTTGAGCCCGTATCAGCTATGATCATTTTTTGGGCCGAGAGCATAATTCCATATTCTTTGAGTATGCCCTGAAACTGTTTTAGAGATTGAATGTGTTCCTTTTCATCTGAAGAGAATAGAAGGATGTCATCGATATATATCAAAGCCGTGTGGATGATGGGCTTGAATATTCGTAACATCGCTTGTTGGTTCACTAACTGGAAAGGTCAATTCGCTGCATTAAGGGAAGGTATGTTCTGTGTTTTCAAACCTCTTTCACATTCTTGGTGTATGTTTTGCTTGAGGCCAAGCAAATGCTAAGTCTGGGGGAGTTGATATATAATGGTTTTTACCCGTTTTTAACCATGATATAATTCGGTTTTGTATAATATTTTTGGTATTTGTGTATATTTTATAGTGTTTTGCAGGAAAATGGCCAATTGGAGCTTAATGGAGACATTTGGATCATTTTGGAGCATTTTGGAGCTGAAAAGATCCAAGTGGAACCGAGCAGCATAGCTTGTCGATCGACACAGGATATTTGTGTATATATCCTGTCGATCGATGGAGTATTTTAAAGATCGGATGATGTTAAGGCAGAGAGTCTAGTGTCGATCGACATAAGTCTCTGTCGATTTACACGCGGTCTGCAAAAGCCAAAAATATCTGTTTTTAGACCTAATTTTGGCACTTGTATAAATAGGTTATTTAGGTTGTCCCCACATTTTATCTTGTTTTCGTGGGACATAGAGAAAAAGAGAGATTTTGAAGAGCTTTGATGGAAATCACATGTTCTTGATATCTACTACCTACAAACCCTTTTGTATCTTCTATTCTTACTCTTTTATGCAAATCTATTCAGTTATTATGATTTTATCATCTATTTATGAGTAAATCACTTGTTAGGTTTTGGGGATTTCTTGGGTTTTGATGAGAAATCTTTAAGATCGCAGATCTGTTGAGGTTTATCCGTTAGTTCTTCATCTAGACTGTTTCTAATGCTAGAATCTAGCTTGATCACTTAGAATCTTGATCTTAGGATTGTTGATTAGTCACGGAAGTGAGATTAATAACCTGAACTAGTCTAGATGGGCAAAATTACCTATTCGCAAAGGAATTTGGCTTAGGGATTTTGTGAACAAATCGAACTTGTACTAATTGCTTGTTTAGATTCGATGAATTCGCAAAGGAATTTGGGATTTGAGGATTTAAGGATAGATAGCCTTTGTAACGGAAGTTAGCTGGCTATACTCTCGTGTTTGAGTTCTAGAATGGTGCTTAATTGAATCTCGACAGTTGTTATATCTTTGATTTCGATTCATTACCTGAAGAAATCTCCATGGCCTTGCTTTCGTCTCTTTGAGAACTTGAAATTAAACTATCTCTTGTTTACTTGTTTTATGAATTGTGATTACAATTACATCTTTTTACTTAGCATAATTTGAACACTGAGATTGATTGTGTATTCAATTCCCTGTGGATTCGATCCCTACATACTACTACGATCTCTTAATTTGAGAGAGTTGTTAGAGTGAATTTGAGCCCGTATCAGCTATGATCATTTTTCGGGCCGAGAGCATAATTCCATATTCTTTGAGTATGCCCTGAAACTGTTTTAGAGATTGAATGTGTTCCTTTTCATCTGAAGAGAATAGAAGGATGTCATCGATATATATCAAAGCCGTGTGGATGATGGGCTTGAATATTCGTAACATCGCTTGTTGGTTCACTAACTGGAAAGGTCAATTCGCTGCATTAAGGGAAGGTATGTTCTGTGTTTTCAAACCTCTTTCACATTCTTGGTGTAAGTTTTGCTTGAGGCCAAGCAAATGCTAAGTCTGGGGGAGTTGATATATAATGGTTTTTACCCGTTTTTAACCATGATATAAGTCGGTTTTGTATAATATTTTTGGTATTTGTGTATCTTTTATAGTGTTTTGCAGGAAAATGGCCAATTGGAGCTTAATGGAGACATTTGGATCATTTTGGAGCATTTTGGAGCTGAAAAGATCCAAGTGGAATCGAGCAGCATGGCCTGTCGATCGACGGAGTATTTTAAAGATCAGATTATGTTAAGGCAGAGAGTCTAGGGTCGATCGACATAAGTCTATGTCGATCGACACGCGGTCTGCAAAAGCTAAAAATATCTGTTTTTAGACCTTATTTTGGCACTTTTATAAATAGGTTATTTAGGTTGTCTCCACATTTTATCTTGTTTTCGTGGGACATAGAGAAAAAGAGAGATTTTGAAGAGCTTTGCGGGAAATCACATGTTCTTGATATCTACTACCTACAAACCCTTCTATATCTTCTACTCTTACTCTTTTATGCAAATCTATTCAGTTATTATGATTTCATCATCTATTTATGAGTAAATCACTTTTTAGGTTTTGGGGATTTCTTGGGTTTTGATGAGAAATCTTTAAGATCGCAGATCTGTTGAGGTTTATTCGTTAGTTCTTCATCTAGACTGTTTCTAATGCTAGAATCTAGCTTGATCACTTAGAATCTTGATCTTAGGATTGTTGATTAGTCACGGAAGTGAGATTAATAACCTGAACTAGTCTAGATGGGCAAAATTACCTATTCGCAAAGGAATTTGGCTTAGGGATTTTGTGAACAAATCGAACTTGTACTAATTGCTTGTTTAGATTCGATGAATTCGCAAAGGAATTTGGGATTTGAGGATTTAAGGATAGATAGCCTTTGTAACGGAAGTTAGCTGGCTATACTCTCGTGTTTGAGGTCTAGAACGGTGCTTAATTGAATCTCGACAGTTGTTATATCTTTGATTTCGATTCATTACTTGAAGAAATCTCCATGGCCTAACTTTCGTCTCTTTGAGAACTTGAAATTAAACTATCTCTTGTTTACTTGTTTTATGAATTGTGATTACAATTACATCTTTTTACTTAGCATAATTTGAACACTGAGATTGATTGTGTATTCAATTCCCTGTGGATTCGATCCCTACATACTACTACGATCTCTTAATTTGAGGGAGTAGTTAGAGTGAATTTGAGCCCGTATCCGCTATGATCATTTTTCGGGCCGAGAGCATAATTCCATATTCTTTGAGTATGCCCTGAAACTGTTTTAGAGATTGAATGTGTTCCTTTTCATCTGAAGAGAATAGAAGGATGTCATCGATATATATCAAAGCCGTGTGGATGATGGGCTTGAATATTCGTAACATTGCTTGTTGGTTCACTAACTGGAAAGGTCAATTCGCTGCATTAAGGGAAGGTATGTTCTGTGTTTTCAAACCTCTTTCACATTCTTGGTGTATGTTTTGCTTGAGGCCAAGCAAATGCTAAGTCTGGGGGAGTTGATATGTAATGGTTTTTACCCGTTTTTAACCATGATATAAGTCGGTTTTGTATAATATTTTTGGTGTTTGTGTATATTTTATAGTGTTTTGCAGGAAAATGGCCAATTGGAGCTTAATGGAGACATTTGGATCATTTTGGAGCATTTTGGAGCTGAAAAGATCCAAGTGGAACCGAGCAGCATGGCCTGTCGATCGACACAGGATATTTTTGTATATATCATGTCGATCGATGGAGTATTTTAAAGATCGGATGATGTTAAGGCAGAGAGTCTAGTGTCGATCGACATAAGTCTCTGTCGATTTACACGCGGTCTGCAAAAGCCAAAAATATCTGTTTTTAGACCTAATTTTGGCACTTGTATAAATAGGTTATTTAGGTTGTCCCCACATTTTATCTTGTTTTCGTGGGACATAGAGAAAAAGAGAGATTTTGAAGAGCTTTGAGGGAAATCACATGTTCTTGATATCTACTACCTACAAACCCTGTTGTATCTTCTACTCTTACTCTTTTATGCAAATCTATTCAGTTATTATGATTTCATCATCTATTTCTGAGTAAATCACTTGTTAGGTTTTTGGGATTTCTTGGGTTTTGATGAGAAATCTTTAAGATCGCAGATCTGTTGAGGTTTATCCGTTAGTTCTTCATCTAGACTGTTTCTAATGCTAGAATCTAGCTTGATCACTTAGAATCTTGATCTTAGGATTGTTGATTAGTCACGGAAGTGAGATTAATAACCTGAACTAGTCTAGATGGGCAAAATGACCTATTCGCAAAGGAATTTGGCTTAGGGATTTTGTGAACAAATCGAACTTGTACTAATTGCTTGTTTAGATTCGATGAATTCGCAAAGGAATTTGGGATTTGAGGGTTTAAGGATAGATAGCCTTTGTAACGGAAGTTAGCTGGCTATACTCTCGTGTTTGAGTTCTAGAACGGTGCTTAATTGAATCTCGACAGTTGTTATATCTTTGATTTCGATTCATTACCTGAAGAAATCTCCATGGCCTAGCTTTCGTCTCTTTGAGAACTTGAAATTAAACTATCTCTTGTTTACTTGTTTTATGAATTGTGATTACAATTACATCTTTTTACTTAGCATAATTTGAACACTGAGATTGATTGTGTATTCAATTCCTTGTGGATTCGATCCCTAAATACTACTACGATCTCTTAATTTGAGAGAGTAGTTAGGGTGAATTTGAGCCCGTATCAAATTTTGGCGCCGTTGCCGGGGAGGTTTTTGTATTGATCATTAGGATTTTGATTTTCTTGAGGCTAGAGTTTTATTTTTATTTTCTTTTGTTGCTAATCTTTTCACTTTTGTTTTGTGATTTTCATGAAGGAAGTGACAAGGATGAAGCAACCGTCAAGCTAGTGACGTTAAATGCGCCCTTGGGGACCTCCCCAAGCCTATCCCTCGTCAATGCTAGAGACAAAAAACAAGCAATCCTATCCTTTACTTCTTACTTTTATGCTTTTTACTGTTTTATTTTCATGTTTTTGTAGGAGAAATACGGGTGAATAAATGGGACGGATGGAATGGTCCAAGTATGTGAGCTTCAACGCACAATGCTTCCTCCTCGTTAATCCACTCCACTCCAAGGTACTACTAACTTTTCCTTTTGTATATACCATTTCGTTTTTGTTTTTGTTTGTGTTTGTTTTACTTTCTCTTTGGCTCAATTCACACCGAGACGGTGTGATTTAAGTTTGGGGGAGAGGTCTTTGTCATTTAACATTGTTTTCTTTGTCTTATTTTATATTTTTGAGTCTTGCATTGTACATAGTTAATTACATAAAAAAAATATATATAATTCATCATGTAGTTTGCATTAGTCTCATTTTAGGATTCAATGTTATGCCCTCGTTAGAACTCTTTCGATGCATTAACATTCATGAAGTAGAGGCTCATCCATACTTGGATCTTAATTCTTTGAAAGTCCCTACTCATTAGAAACTTGCATGATCTAGATTCAACTCTATCAACTTGAACTTAATTTTAACTAATTTTTCTCACTTTTGGATTTTGAATCATAACTATGGATAAACACTTGACATTCAAATCATGTTTGCCTTATTTTTACCACTCTTATCTTGATTTGAATGGCTATCCCGATCTAAGTTCATCTTTTAGATGAGGATGGTACCACACCTTTTAAACCCGACTATTTTGTTCAAACCCTTGCATATGTTCTTTGAGTGAGGCCTTTTTCTTTTTGTTGCACTGGCAAAATCTTGCAAGCATTAGAGACGACAAGGCAAAGTTTCCAATAGACTAGTTTCTTGAATCTAAGACTAGTCTTAGGTGGGGAATGAAACAAAGATGGTTAAGTGTTTTATTGAATATCTTTGGGTTTGTGGTTGAGTGTGAAAAGAAAGAATAAAGGAAAGAAGAACAAAGAATAAGTTCTAGGGAGTGGAATTAAGAAGAAACCATATAGCTCAAAGTGTTTTAAAGAAAAATGATAGCTTAGCATTCTCTTAGAGTAAATCAAAAGAGAAGAAAATATGTTAGAGAATGCTAAGATAGAAAGAGCTAGTGCAAAGAAAAGAGTATTCCCTAGGATTTTGATCAAAAAGAAAAGAAAAGAGTAAGGTTGAGAAAGATTTGAAAGAAAGATTTAGCCAAAAAGGGCTAGTGGTTAAGCATGAGATAGTGAGAAAAGAGAGATGAGAGAATGCAACAAGGGGATAATGGGTAGAACTTTGGATTCCTAACCTAGTATGCATCAATTGTCTCTTTTCTTTCTTGCTTTTGCATAATGTGACACTTGCATTTGAGAGTTAACCACCAAAAAGAATATGAAACTTCTCGTAATATCATTTTCAAGCCTTCTTCTACCTAACCAAATGGTATTGATTCAATTTCCAATTGTGAGACCGCACCAAACACAATAATGAATGTTAAAGAGTTGAATGTTGGTTGATTGTGGGATTTCTTTTGAGTCTCGGGATTTGGAGTAATATTTCATAAGTGATGAGTATGGTAAAAGCTTCTTGAGTAGAGTTTGTTGTGCATCGAATTAGTTCTTGTTAGGACATCTTGTTGAACCCTTTAGTGCTTCTTTTGGTTTTGAGTTCCCACTTACAAACCTCTCTTTCGGTTTGTCTTTTCTTGTTTGCTTGAGGAAAAGAAAAAGGCAAGTCTGAGGGAGTTGATAACACCATATTTTACTTATTTTTAGGGCTTTATTCTCATAGGTTTTGATCCCACATAGTATAGTTTTGGGATATTTTCATGCATTTAAGTCTCATTTGCATTGCATTGCATTTTAGATGTCCTAGGTTGTCTTTGTACTCTTTTTGGCTTGCTTGAGCCATTTTCAGGTGTTCTTGGAGTCAGAGGAGTTGGAGGAGTGAAGATAGCCATCATAAAAGGTCATTGCGGAATATATCACACCACCGCGACCGAAACCATCCAAAGTGCTTTAAAGATCGACTCAGAATAACGGTTTACATTTGGATTTTTCTTCAGAGGTCTTCATAAAAGTTGTAGGTATTTGAGATAGCTTTCCAATGGAAGTGGTTTCAAGTCATTCCGATCTGTGGTTCAGGAGATATGGCCGTTTTACCGGAGGGTACCGGTCTTGACTGAGTGGAACAACACCAGCGTCGATCGACAAAGAATTACGTCGATCGACAGGGTATCTTTAAAAATAGAGGATATGTCCAGAGAGTTTCCCGTCGATCGATAGGAATTTACGTAGATCAACACGAGGTCGGCAGAAGCAAAAATATCTGTTTTTCCTTAGATATTTTCCTTATTTTGGCACTTGTATAAATAGTTTTTCTTGTAAAAATATCTAGTAAGTCTTCTTCTTCTTGGAAGATCTGGGCACGACCCAAACTCTCTCTTTTGAGAGATTTTGATTGTTCTTCATAAAAATACCACTCTAGAGAAGATTTCTTCAACTCTATCTTTTATTTATGCAATTTCCTTATCTTTGTGTCTTTTTCTCTTTGTTCTTCATGTTTAGATTAGGGTTCTAGTTGGGTATTTGATTTGGCTTGATTGATGATGATTTGATGGTTAATTATTGAGGATTATCCGTTAGTTCTTCATCTAGACTATTTTTAATGCTAGAATCTAGCTTGATCACCTAGAATCTTGATCTTAGGATTGTTGATTAGTCACGGAAGTGAGATTAATAACCTGAACTAGTCTAGATGGGCAAAATTACCTATTCGCAAAGGAATTTGGCTTAGGGATTTTGTGAACAAATCAAACTCGTACTAATTGCTTGTTTAGATTCGATAAATTCACAAAGGAATTTGGGATTTGAGGATTTAAGGATAGATAGCCTTTGTAACGGAAGTTAGCTGGCTATACTCTCGTGTTTGAGTTCTAGAACGGTGCTTAATTAAACCTCGACTGTCGTTAATCTCTTCTTGATAGTTAGTTAAATATCCGACATATCCATCTTTAGTTTACTCGTTTTATAGTTTTATAATTTGTTTACTTGTAAAAAGCATTGCTCTAGATTAAGAAGGATCATGTATTCCTGGTGCATTGACCAAACCTCCTTGTGGATACGATAACCCTTTGTGCTACAACGTACAAGGGGAATTGATGACCCTAAAAACGTAAGATCAATTGACCAAACATGGGAATGGTGTTGATGGAGTACCTTTACTCGCTCAAGCACACTCGCTTTCTCTTACTAACCCAGGTAAGAAGCAATTACCTATGGGGAGCATCCTCACTCCGATCTTCGAACGATGCAAAGTTTCCAAGAGCGGATATACGGTAGAGAGTAAGAGTGCATATGTGGACATGGAGCACATGAAGAATGCTCATTGGATCACGACTGACCATCCTATCCACTGGATTTTCCCGATTGCGAGAGACCAAAAGAGAAGGGTGGAAATTAGGAGTGTTGTAGAGTTTCTACGGGTCACTAATGACCATTCGCTTATCTTCTTTGATCCACCGGCGGAATTGCTTAAGCCGGTAGAGCCGACTAGGAAACTCACAACACGGGGAGCTAGCACCTCGCATGCACCGCCAGAACAGACGCAGCAGGAGCCTGATCATGAGCATCGTTTCCCGAGACTCCCCGATGGACCACTCGATGAGGACCAGCGCTTCAACTGGATCGCTAAGGCTCTGAAGGCGACATGGGATGCGATGTCGTGCAAATCCAGCTGTATTCGCCCCTGCACACCGTCTCCACGGAACTCACCACCACCGGATTCTTCTCAAGCACCATCAGAGCACCATCACGATGAGGAGGAGGACTAGTTCCCTTCCTCCGTTCTGCTTTATCTCTATTTTATCCTTTTCCCTTTTCAGATTTTTTTTTATGTGTGTTTTAGCTTCTTTGTATTTGTGGAATTTTAAAAATTTGTACTTTGATTTCGGATTTTTAGTTGGAATTTGAAACTATTAGTGAACTTGATTGCAGTGTGTTTTTCCCGTTGATCGTTTGTTGAATATCTGTAGATGCAGGTTTGGAACATTGAACCAAACACTTTGCGAACAAAAACCGACGAATATGCAATTTGGGCAGAACCTCATCTGTCGATCGACATGAATCTCTGTCGATCGACACGGGCAGTAAAATTTCGAATTTTCAACAACTCAACGGCTTAAAACAGAACCTTATCGTGTCGATTGACACGATGTCTCTGTCGATCGACACGATCTCCAAAGGGGTATTTTCTACACTTTTTCGATCAAGTTCACGTTTCGTTTGATTTCTTTTGCCAATTTCAAGCTTGATAACACTGGGGACAGTGTTGTTTAAGTTTGGGGGAGGTTCGTTGCTAACATAGTTTTGTTTTTGTTTGTTTTTGTGTTTGTTTTTGTTTGTTTTTGTGAGTAAACAAAAAAATTTAATGAGTCAAAACTAGTTGAAACAACCCTTCTTTTGGTTCAGTCGAGCTTCTTTTTTAGCGTGTAACCATTCTTCCAGTTGACCGGTTCAGAGCTAGACTAATGAAAAATCCAAGGATTGCCCAGTTAACCGGAAACGTCAACTACTTCCAGTATAATCCGCCAAGTCTGGGCTACTGCACGATTCTCTTTGGGACCGATGTCCATTTAGCTTGACTCCTCATTCGTACCTGATAAATGCAACCCCCTGTTGAAAGTAATGGTACTCCTCTCCCCATATAAAAATATATATATATATATATATATATATATGTACTAGGATTGGGGTGAAATGATAGTCTTTGAGTACAAGATGAGGAATAAAATCCAGTCAATCTGTACTCGAGGTGATCACCCAGCTCAAAAGCAGCAGTCTGAGTCCCGTGAAATGGATGTTGAAGACGAGCACTCTCACGTAACTGTTTCCTCACAAGGAACAGCTCTGGTGAGTCACGACCCTGTCTCCTAACAAGGAACAACACTAGTGAAATATGCACTGCTAAGAGTTCAACAATCATATAAAAAAAAAATATATATATATATATATATATAGAATAAAATAAGTCTGGGGGAGAGAAAGAGTACCATGTGTTGTATAGGTTGATTTGTCACGGTACAGTATGGGAATGAGTCTAGAAGGTTCATGGCTTTGAGAACATTGAGATGAAGCGATGAAGACTAACGGATTATGCTGAGAAGTGGGCGATGAATTTGGAAGGCCGAGAATGTCAGCGGAGAAGTACATGGCGGTCTAGTTTTGGTTGGTTCTGAATCATGTGGTTAACTAACTGGAAAGGTCAATTCACTGCATTAAGGGAAGGTATGTTATGTGTTTTCAAACCTCTTTCACATTCTTGGTGTATGTTTTGCTTGAGGCCAAGCAAATGCTAAGTCTGGGGGAGTTGATATATAATGGTTTTTACCCGTTTTTAACCATGATATAAGTCGGTTTTGTATAATATTTTTGGTATTTGTGTATATTTTATAGTGTTTTGCAGGAAAATGGCCAATTGGAGCTTAATGGAGACATTTGGATCATTTTGGAGCATTTTGGAGCTGAAAAGATCCAAGTGGAACCGAGCAGCATGGCCTGTCGATCGACACAGGATATTTTTGTATATATCATGTCGATCGATAGAGTATTTTAAAGATCGGATGATGTTAAGGCAGAGAGTCTAGTGTCGATCGACATAAGTCTCTGTCGATTTACACGCGGTCTGCAAAAGCCAAAAATATCTGTTTTTAGACCTAATTTTGGCACTTGTATAAATAGGTTATTTAGGTTGTCCCCACATTTTATCTTGTTTTCGTGGGACATAGAGAAAAAGAGAGATTTTGAAGAGCTTTGAGGGAAATCACATGTTCTTGATATCTACTACCTACAAACTGTTTTGTATCTTCTACTCTTACTCTTTTATGCAAATCTATTCAGTTATTATGATTTCATCATCTATTTCTGAGTAAATCACTTGTTAGGTTTTGGGGATTTCTTGGGTTTTGATGAGAAATCTTTAAGATAACAGATCTGTTGAGGTTTATCCGTTAGTTCTTCATTTAGACTGTTTCTAATGCTAGAATCTAGCTTGATCACTTAGAATCTTGATCTTAGGATTGTTGATTAGTCACGGAAGTGAGATTAATAACCTGAACTAGTCTAGATGGGCAAAATTACCTATTCGCAAAGGAATTTGGCTTAGGGATTTTGTGAACAAATCGAACTTGTACTAATTGCTTGTTTAGATTCGATGAATTCGCAAAGGAATTTGGGATTTGAGGATTTAAGGATAGATATCCTTTGTAATGGAAGTTAGCTGGCTATACTCTCGTGTTTGAGTTCTAGAACGGTGCTTAATTGAATCTCGACAGTTGTTATATCTTTGATTTTGATTCATTACCTGAAGAAATCTCCATGGCCTAGCTTTCGTCTCTTTGAGAACTTGAAATTAAACTATCTCTTGTTTACTTGTTTTATGAATTGTGATTACAATTACATCTTTTTACTTAGCATAATTTGAACACTGAGATTGATTGTGTATTCAATTCCATGTGGATTCGATCCCTAAATACTACTACGATCTCTTAATTTGAGAGAGTAGTTAGAGTGAATTTGAGCCCGTATCAACTATGATCATTTTTCGGGTCGAGAGCATAATTCCATATTCTTTGAGTATGCCCTGAAACTGTTTTAGAGATTGAATGTGTTCCTTTTCATCTAAAGAGAATAGAAGGATGTCATCGATATATATCAAAGCTGTGTGGATGATGGGCTTGAATATTCGTAACATCGCTTGTTGGAATAACGATGGTGTTGTCTTCAGGCCGAAAGGTAGAACATTCCATTGAAGATGGCGATTATGTAGACAAAACGCCATCTTGTATCTTTCTTCAGGCTGAACTCTTAGTTACCAGAAACCCGATTTGAGGTCGAACTTTGAAAATATCGTAGCACCTTGGAGATGTTGTAGGAGCGCCTTTTTGTTTGGCAGAGGAAATTTGACGTCTTGAAGGTATTGATTCAATGACTTGTAGTCAATGACTAATCTGAGCTTACCCCTTGCTTGTTCAGCCCTATTGTTGACGTAGAATGCCTTGCATGCCCATGGTGAATTTGTTGATGAGATTATTCCTTGGTTTACCAATTGATCATATTCTTCATTTGCTTGTTGCAAAAGCGTAGGAGACATTCCTGCATGGCTTGCTCTTGTTGGAGTTGTGTGAACATTTTCCTTGAAGGGTAGCGAAACAAAGAACTCCGGATTTAGCCACAGTGGATTGTCACATTTCTTAAGGAAATCTGTGTGAGAGTCTGCACATGAAATTAATGTGATTTCTTCCTTGATATTGTTGAAATCTTGAGGTGCAGCATCTTCAATTGCGAATAGGCGATGTATCGTTGTAAAGGCTTTATAGAGGTTGTTCCATTTCATTCCTCTTGATAGCGAACCCGCGTTTGCAACTCTGAACTCCTGTCTGTGTGGTAGCCACATGGATGCCGGGAGAACTTTGGGTTTTACTATCGTTGAATAAGCACCGGTGTCTATGAATGCGATGACATGCACCGGATCTTCTTTTTTCGATGGGTCAAAGATGGTAACAGGCAAGTGTGGTGTTTGTATCTCTCCTTGCTTTGGTATCTTCGTGATCTTGAAACAACATTCTTCGTCATCCTCTTCATTTGATGATTCAGATGAAACATCATAGTCTGAATAACCGCAAATAGCATCTTTGCTGTCACTGTCATAGGAGAGGACATATTCAAGATCATGGTTATCAAGATCGATGTTTGGAGCTATACTGGATATCAAACTGATGAGATATTGTTTCTTCTTCTTCGATTTGTTCGGACAGTTTTTTGGATAATGTCCTTCTTTGCGACATAGGAAGCATTTGGTTGTTTTTCCGAAAGTGCGCTTCTTTCTGAAAAATCGCTTACGTCTGAATCGGTTGAAACCCTTGTGAAATAGTTTTTTAGACCTTCGATGTTTTAGAGAATCGCACGAGCAAGTCTTTTTGGACTTTGAACATTTTATCGATAGGTCTGACCTGGCGCAAATCTTGGATAGATGCCTCGATTTGTCCATGAACTCCGTCCAGAACTCTTTTTGTTTGCAGAGTTTATCGAGTGTTCGGAAGACGTATTGTTGAATTTGGCCAATAGAGATTTCTTCAATATTATGTCCTTGATCTCTTATGTAGACCTTGGTTTGTTGACTGACGTAGTCGTCAATGGACGAAAGATAAACGTTCTTCAAGCTCGGGTTGTTGAGACCATTGAGAGCATAGTATCTTCGCGTTTGCCTTTCGAAGTATTTTGCCAAATCCTTTTTCTTAAGTGAGCAACATTTTGCCATAAAGTATTCTTCTTGTAATTTTTCCCTTAGATGTGTAGGCGTTCCGATGAATTCCTTATCAATTTCTCCAAGTATTATCGGTATGTCAACTTGATAGGCTTGCCGTTGTCGATATTCTCCGAGGGAATTCCACCATTCTTTTAGTGCTCCAGATAACCTTGCTGTAAATTGTCGTATAACCATTTCTTTTGGTGAGGTTAAGACCTCTGAATTCATTCATGCATGAAATTCGTCAATTCGATCATTCCATTTCTCAAAAGGAATATCGTCGAACGTGAATGTATTGATCTTGGAAGAGAATTGTCTTGGCGGTATCTCGTTTTGTTGAGGAGGTGCTTGATTCATCTCTTCGTCACTTGAAATGGGCTCATCCACAAAATCCGGTTCTGTTTTTAGAACAGAAGATGAACCTTCTCCGATAGCGAATTGTTTTGGTAGTGATTCTACCTCTGACCCCATATCGCTTTCATTATAACTCTCTGAACTTGTATCAAGAAGTATTTGATCGTCTCGATTGGTTGAATAGAGTTATTTCGAGCTGATTGAGCTTGGTGGTTTGTCGTTATGGCTTGAGAGGTTTGGCCGAGAGTATCAAGCAGACTAGACATCAAGAATTTGATTATTCCAATATCTTCTGATTTCTTCTTTTCATCAACGGATTCCTGGCTCGAGGACGAGGTAAGAGCTGGTTTCTTGGAAGGATTACCCGGAAATTCAGCGTCTTTTTGCTTTCTAGGTTTTGAACGAGCAGATTTTGTTTTGAGGAAGGTGATTGATGGAGTGCTATAGCGGGATGTGAAAGCCTCGTCAGGGGATAAAAATCTCGGAAGCGGGGTTATTCTTTTGGGTTCTTGATATCCCAAGAGAAATTTTGGGGAATAGGAATCTTGATATGTAGGCATCGATGGCATACCTCCAAGTGGATCAAAATACGAATCTGTTATCTTTCTGTTTTGAACCATGCTTTCCAAACTCCTCTGTAGATCCTTGAGTTGAATTTTGAGATTAGCTGTCTCGGCTTCTTTGTTTCGGAAAGTGGATGTGTGAGCCATCATGTGTTGCGCCATTGACATCATTTATTGATGTAGATTACCAAGTCTTCCATGTATTTCCATAATTGAGCTTTGTAAAAAACTCAATCTTTTGTTGTTGCTATTTGTGAGTTGATCAACTTTGTGACTTATCGATGTCAAAAGTTCATTTTGGGCTATCGCATTCTCCGTTTGCCAATTGAGGACTTTTTCACCTTGGCTTAGTTGGTCAGGCCCGGCAGAGTTGATAGCTCTAGAGAGGATCTTCGGGCAATGAGCAATACCATCTTTGGTAAAATCTTCCGGTGGAGGAAAATCTGTAGATTGCATCATCATTAACGGTGGCTCTTCCTTTCTTGAGGAGTATTCGACTATGAATTCGTAATTGCCTCTATCGTCTCCTAGTGGCCCAACAGTGGGATCTCCTTCGAGATATCTCTTGTAAAGAGGATCTTTCTTTTTTCTTCTTCTTCGGCGGATCTCGTTGTCAGATTCGTAATCTTCCTCGTCCGCTAGGCATGCAAAGCAAGAGCATACATCAAAGTATTTGTGCCCATTTTCGTCCATGAAAGGGTATATAACCTTTACGTCGCTATCAAATGAAATAGGCGGTAGTAACTTCTCCCTTTATGGATCAAGAAAATCTTGTTCCATCTGGATTGAAAATTGAGTGAACAATTGCTTTCGAAATGATGATGATCTCGGTTTTTCAAACTTGATTTCTGTTGTTTCATCATTTCTAGAATGGAAGCTGACATCTGCCGTTTGTATCGGAGCCTTAGTTGCTTGATGTATCTTTTCATAGCTTGTTATCCATGATTCTGGTAGTTTCCGTAGCAATTCTTCGCGAAATATTTGCCGAGGAATTTGAACCGAGTTTGGCGCATATGATGCTGATGTGATTTCGAGGAATAACGCCTCATCGGAGGATGGCAGTGCTAGGTCAAGAGCATGATCTTGGATACGGTAGACCATCTGATGGTGTAGGGTGGCGACCACGCTTTTTTCTTGCATAGGTGCTCCGATTAATTGTAGTTGGACCTTGAGTGTTTGTAGCAAATTGGGATCTTTCAGTGACACGTTAAAGTTGGGAAACAGTGTTACGAACACTGTTCCTGCATTTAAAGTTGTCTGCATTGTTCCAATGCAAGCCTGTTGGTAGGATTTGAGTCTTGAGTCGAGTAAGGCTATGCGTGCTACTACTGGAAGTCCTTTTCTGGCGTGTAAGGTCAGGCCAATTCGTACAACTCCGAAATGGAGATGAGTGTATCCGTGTTGCTGCCACAATCTTGGTAGATGCTCCGGAATGTCGAGCGAGATGAATTGCTCTTCTTCGGTTGTTGGGACTTGACATGATGAGAATTTACTTGATTGGACATACTCCATGACCTTCCTGCTTGAGGATGGCCTTATGAGCTCACGAACTCCTTTGACCGAAAAGGCACTAGGCTTTTTTGCAAAGTATTCGTATGGATTCACCAAGGGAAGGGTAGTTTCAGGTAACTGATCACCTGGAACATACTCGATTTCGTAAAGAGAGTTTATACTAGATGAAGATGAAGAACGACTTCTGGATTTTGGTAAAGTAGAAATTTGAAAAGGAGAATCGATTGTTGAAGGTTGTGAAATAGACATGATGAGAAATTGTTACCCAGAACATTCATAACATTCACTTATAAACAATGATTCTCACGGATCCTTGAGAACACCGGGCTCTGATACCATTCAACTAAATATTTGAAGAACAAATAAAAAAATTACCAACGTTTATGCCTTTGTGAAAACGTGTGGAACGAATAAAAAAAAATTGGTTCTGGAAAAGTTTAAAATAAGAAAAGGGAGCATTATGAAGGCATGTGCGTTAGTGGAATTTAGGTGGAGTGGGGCATTCCTACGCGCTTGAATAAACCACTTGAGCTGAGTTTGATTCACATGTCAAGCTTACAAAAATAGTTTATGATATTTAGTATAGGGCATGTGCCCCACTTCCTATAACGTGGGTCCGCAAATATCTACGTATTTTATTTTTAATGATATGAACATTCATAACAAAAAATAATTTAATAATTATTGTTTACAGAAAACATGCGAATCATTCGAAAACACATATAAAAACGTAGGAAATAAAAAAATGTTTAATAATCTATACTAAAAATTAATCGTTTACAATAATCAATATCATAAACACTGATAATTATCTTGAAAACAATTATGTAAAAATCTCCGTTATTGCTCAAGATTTTAGAGTGATCGTCTCATGGTTCTCTATTTCATGTTTATAAAAAACTTGTCGAAATATTCTATTTTGCATGGATATAAAAGTTGGCTTCCTAACCCCGTAAAGCTAAGAATACTTTGTAGATTTGGTGCGAGATCGTCGACAACTGCTATCTCTGTCACGGTGAGCCATCTTTTTTATTTCAATTTTCTTCCCCATCATGGAGCTACTCATAAACTCATAGTTAATTTGACGTCTTCAAATTAAATTCCAGAACATGGCAATGTGGCTACGGTCTCCTCTGCCATAAAGATTGTACCGGAATTGTTACTCTCTGTCATGTCTGATTCTCCACATCTCTCACACAAATATTGACTTCGAGCTGTTCATGACATCCTACAAGAGACAACTGGATTTGTTCTTCTGGCACCGACTATCACTCCATATATTGGAGAAGCTGAGAGGATGGAAGGGAACTATTTTGGTGAAGCATTTTCTTCTGCGAGACATGCTCTCTTCCTCCGATCAAGATGAAACCTCTGCCATCAATTATTGAACTTAAAGGGTACTATATGCAGTCTTCCCAGACTATCAAAAATACCTTAGGAGCAACTTCAATCCCTAAAGGAGCTTGGGAAAAGTCATTTCAAATTAATTCTTCGTTTCGACTAAGAGGAGGTCAGTCTACCAATTCAACAAACTCACATTAGCCAGCACTAAATGTACATCCACAACCGGATATAGTTAAAAATACTTTAAACTTAGGCTTCTCGGACACAGTTTCTGAAGCATTGAAGACACACTCTAAGGACTATATATCCTTGGGTAGAAAATATGAACTTCTCTTTGTGAAACCGACACATAGTCAAAATTTCTGAACATATGGAGGACGGAACACTACATGTAAGAAAGCCATGTTCTAGGTGGTATAGAGAACTTGGTTTGAAAAAATGCAAGACGAACGTTTTTCATGGCCATGGTGCCTTGAGTTGTCAAAGTGAGTCATAGTCCATGAAACCCTCGCCTCCACGCGCCTTGGCAGAGATTTTCAAATTAATTTTATCTATCGTGTAATCGCAATTAGAGTGGTTAATTTTACAAAAACAAAAATTTAATAAAACGAAAACATTTATTCTTTACTAAATTATTATTAAATTTAAAGAAAAATCGTGGAATCGTGATACAAAATGTGACACCCCGGTTTCAGGACATATATGATATATGCGAAGATACTTAAAAGAATTGATTTGGCTACCTATATCACCAAAGTGCACTTAACTTTTCGGTCACAGGTCTTGAGAGAACTCCAGAGTTAAGCATACTTGAGCTAGAGTAGTTTCAGGATAGGTGACCTACTGGGAAGTCATTTTCAGTACCGTGTGAGTGAGGTCAAAACACGAGAAGGATCTCGTGGTGATTTGCAGGGTCAGTAAACATGACTTCCGAGCCTCCCGGACTAACGCACCGACCGTCGGACATGGGTGGGCCCACGGGCCTGTGAGTGGACGGGGGCCCATTAGAGGGGCGGTCGGGGCGTTACAAGTGGTATCAGAGCGAACCCTGACATCTGTGAAGAGTCAGATTGTCGGGGTAACGATCTTGGTATGCGCAACGAGGACGTTACGATCTGTTAGTGGGGGTGATTGTGACACCCCGGTTTCAGGGCATATATGGTATATGCGGTATATGCGGAGAGGCTTAAAAGAATTGATTTGATTACCTATATTACCAAAGTGCACTTATCTTTTCGGTCACAGGTCTTAAGAGAACTCCATAGTTAAGCGTGCTTGAGCTGGAGTAGTTTCAGGATGGGTGACCTACTGGGAAGTCATTTCCAGTACCGTGTGAGTGAGGTCAAAACACGGGAAAAGATCTCATGGTGATTTGCAGGGTCAGTAAACATGACTTCCGAGCCTCCCGGACTAACGCACCGACCGTCGGACATGGGTAGACCCACGGGCCTGTGAGTGGACGGGGGCCCATTAGAGGGGCGGTCGGGGCGTTACACAAAAAGATTTTCAAAATCCTACTAATTCGACAATATAAAACCGTTTATTCTTTTCATCTTGGCTTTCCATCTGTTTGTCTTCTCTAGTATACCATATGACATTTCTTTTGATTGTCTCTCTTTTCTATCCTATCTGCATGTCTCGAATGGATCCGATAAGAAAATATGGGATTTCATACCCAATTAATGTTACAAGGTGGAAGTGTCAATTATGTATGACTTAGACTAGTGGGGGTGTTTTTCGCTTGAAACAACATCTCGCTAGGGCTTTAGGAATTCCGTTGAATGCAAGGTTTGTCTTGAACATGTAAAAGAGGAAACAAGAATATTCATGGCTGCAAAGGTTGAAGCAAAATAAACTACATAGATAATCGATCAATGCGTACACCTTGACGGTGTTGAGGAAGAAATCTATTATGATGTAAGCGAATAAATGAAAAAAGAAGCATAAACCTCCAAAACATAAAATTCCACTAGATAGGTATGTTATTATTCCCCAGCTGATGTTTTGTTAAGAAGAAAAGAACGGAAATGAATTTTTGGAGTTTGGGATAAGAAGATGAGATTAAAAGCTACTAATTCTATAGCTAGGTGGTTCTACAATGCGGGTCTTCCTCTGTACGGTGTGTGATTAAAACCACCAATTAGAAGCAAAAGATACTCATGCTCTATTGGTTAGGCATAAAAAAAGATAGGGCGACTAAAGGTTACTCTATCATGTGTGAGTGATATTAACTGTTTGTGGCAGCAGCAGGGAACATAGTATTTCAGGCTTGGTGATCTCTTGGACTCTTACAATGAGATGAGCGCATTTGGCTTAGGTACGCAGGTTGATTTAAACAATGGCAAAACCGTTATGCAGTATTTCATCTCGTATCTATCCGCCATCCAAATCCACACTAACCGTGAACTCCAGGTTACTTTCCCCACTTATAATTGATGCTATGACATTTTAGTTTGTTGTACTGAGTCAAGATTCTTTAACTATCCTTATCTTTGTGGTTTGGCAATGGAGAGTTTTTTTTAAGACAGGTTTATAGATGTTTGTTGTGTGGAATTTTCTTGGTTTTTGTGCCGACTGCTTTTGTTTGGTGTTGCATGAATTTGAATGAGTGGTTGAATCTGAGAGTGGCGAGAAGCTGTTGTTGTGGCCAATGAGCAATGATTCGAGCAAAACATGGGATGCTCCATCTAAACAGTGCCGGTCCAATCATTTTGGATGCCCTATGCATATATGTTAAAAAGTGTCATTTTCGTACGTTTTCTTATACCGTAAAAATAGTAATTTAAATAAAAAATGCATTAAACTCTATTAAACTGTTTACAATTCTAAAAAGTTAGTAACAAATAAAAGAAAAAAGACAAAATAGAATTTATTTTTGAAATATTGCTCTCCTTGTATTTTTTCCTGCAAAATCATTAATTAAACTCACGTTGTCGAATTTTTCAACCATCTATGTTTCAATTAATGGCAAAGCTAACCCATTCAATCTCTCTTGTCACATGGTAGATCGCATATAATTTTGTTATCAGCTCCAACTTTGAATTTTAACTAATAAATTCAAACAATTTTTTGAAAATAAGTAGTTAACATGTTTGCTTAGAGAATGTCAGAAACATTAAAAAAGCATTTCAAAAACAAAATCTTACAAATATTATTATTATAGAAAAAGTTTCTAATTTTTTTTAGTTATAACTATAACAAAAATATAATTAAAAAAATCATCTAAATTTAGGGCCCTAAACGGTGAATGCTATAACTATTTCACTCAACTTTTTGTTGGGACTCTTCTCATTTGCTTTTCTTTTTTCTGATTTTTCTTTGTGTGTTGATACCATGCATACGATCGATACTGCTTTATATTGAGCTATGGTTTTTGTGTGTGGGCACACATTTCTCCTGTGGGTAAGCTTGGAATCTCCTGGAAGTACCGCGGAAACGCAATTCCAATAATTACCAATTTGGAAGCGTCGATTCCATTTTAGAATCGCGACGGAAGCTTATTTTTATTTTTAGGAACGTAAAAAAAAAACTCAAAAATATTATAAAATTTAAAGATTGTTTTGATATTTTTATACTTCATAGACGAAAAATCCCTAAGGAACAAATTTGATTCATTAGATGAAAATAATTTTGAAAGACTTAAGTTTAGATATATTTTTTCACGTCGAATAGAAGTTGAAAGCGGTCTTGTTTGATGGAACAAATAGAAACACATATGAAGATGATGGTCCAAATCCTTAACTTTTGGCATTATAAGATGTACTCAAACTTTCAAACGATGTTTTAATATGGTTTAATCTTGAATGTTTGATATTATCAATATGTATATATATATATATATGTTTATACGCTTAAACGTACCCGATTCCTTTTTTTATAAAAAAAATCGCTTCCGCGTATCTGTTTTCGATTTCATGCAACATAGGTTGTAGTTAACGATATGAAACTGTATATGATGCGTAAAATGGTTTTATTCTCAAAGCAAGAAAACAATTGCTTAACTATAAAGACTTGTAATAACAAACAAAAGAAATATTATATTTTTTGGTCTAAGAAAATAAATATATGAAAATAGAAGATGGAAGTGATTAAAGTTTAAATTCTGAATATTTTCTAAGGTTTCACTTTACATGATTCCATTTTTATTATTACATGTTGTAGACATGTGATTATGTGAAAGAAGCAAACTATCTTGAAAGGGAAAAGCTATAACGTGTCAAACCAGAGTCCCTTAACCATCATCTTTCTCTATTTCTATCTGAAACAATGGAGACGGCTATAGGCGATTTTAGGGTTCCTCAAGGAGAGACGCGAGATACCACCATGGATGACGTTGGAGCAAGGGGTAATAAAAATATACCTCCGGGGAAGCCTCCGGATAAGGGAATGTCGTGGGCTAGCAGAGTGAGGGGCAATAATGCAGGAGGAAGACCGGTGCCGGAGGAGATGTTGGCGGAGGATTTTGTGGCTGCAAGGGTAAGCTTGGAGTTTCCAAATGGGGAAGATGGTGAGCCAGTGGTTACGATTGGGACGGATGTCTTAGAAGCTATGAATGGACTATGGAAAAAATGTATGATCCTCAAGGTTCTTGGAAGGAATGTAGCGCTGCCGGTTGTGACAAGGAGATTGAGAGAGATGTGGAATCTTAAAGGGGCCATGTATGTGTTGGATCTCCCAAGACAATTCTTTATGGTGAGATTCGAATTAGAGGAGGAGTACATGACAGCTTTAACAGGAAGACCATGGAGAGCTTTGGGCAGCTATTTGATGGTCATTGATGGTCAAAGCCTGGACTCCCGAGTTTGATCCGCTACGGAATGAAATCACAACGACACCTGTGTGAGTTCGATTGTCGAATCTCCCAATGAACTTCTACCATAAGACGATATTGTTGGGGATAGCAAAGGGTTTAGGCAGGCCGGCGAAGGTTGATTTGACAACGTTAAATTTTGAACGGGCAAGGTTTGCGCGAGTCTATGTAGAGGTGGATTTAAAACGACCACTGAAGGCACAATCTTGGTAAATGGAGAACGATATTTCGTTTCGTATGAGGGCATCACTAACATTTGCTCAGTTTGTGGTTTGTATGGACACTTGGTGCATACATGTCCAAGAACAGTGGATGAAGGAGCGTTAGTCACAATACAGGAAAAGGAAGTGATTAATCGGGGAGGGGAAGAGTCTCAGATGGAAGAAGGTTTTGTTCCGGTAAAACGAGCAGGGAGGAGCTTGGAATCGCGCCGGCGAACGGTGGCCGCAGGCGGTGCTGCTAGGGGAGTGAGGAATCCTTTACGGGAATCCAGAAATGGTAAGGATGCCTAGAATATTATGATATCCAATCGGTTTGGAAACTTGGAGTTGGAAAAGGAATCTTTGAAGTTAAGGGAGAAGCAATCAGTGGTAGAGAAGGGGAAGGAGAATCAACAGAATAAGGAAAATATTGATTATGGTAAGAAAGATCAATCAGCAAGGAGTGGGAATCAAGGAAATGATGTGGTCTTTAGAGCAGTGGTCGAGAAGGAAAGTAGAGGGAACAAAGTCGGTATCAAACCGAAACGTAATGGTTTTGGTAAAGGCCCAGAGAATAATATGCATCGGCCCACTAATAATAAAATCATGAAACCCACGAGGGTTTGGTTTTTTGTCCGACAAAAGGTAAAGTTGATTTCTCAACTAGTGGCAAGAGACTGAGAGTTGAAGATGGGAATTTGGTGAGGTCTGGTGCTTGGAGTGGTAGTAAACAGATTACAAGCAAAGACATGAATGAAGGAGATAGTTTGACTATTGCGCAGGGAGTTGATAAAGATAAATGGGAGGAGAATTTGAGTTCACAGAACATGGAGATGGTTCTGGTGAGTGATTCTTCGGGCACGGCGGATGGTTTACAAGTTTAGCGGGTTGCCCCGGTAGTTCGAGTATTTGTTGATTTTTTAATGATGAATTGCATCTTATAGAATTTCCAGGGGGGCAAATAAACCCAATTTTCGTAGATCGATTAGATATCTTCTCAAAAAATTCAAGACCGATGTGTTAGCAATTTTTGAAACACATGCAGGAGGTGACAAGGAAGAGAATATTTGTAGAGGATTGGGATTTGATATGAGTCACCGTGTTGATGCGGTTGGACAAAGTGGAGGGCTTAGGTTACTTTGGAGATCAGAGATTGGTGTTGTGGATGTCGTCGAGTCGTCTGATCAGTTCATATATGTGAAGTTAAAGATTGCTTTTGAGACTTTGCATCTTATAGTTGTTTATGCAGCGCCGTCGGTAAGTCATCGAAGCGGCCTTTGGGATAAGTTGCGAGATACGATCGGAAAATTTAACGGACCACTTGTTATCGGTGGAGATTTTAACACTATTCTCTGGCTTGATGAGCGAACCGGAGGTAATGGGCAATTGTCGCAGGATTTATTGGCATTTGGAGAATGGATCCAGGATTTATCTTTGGTGGATATGGGTTTTAAAGCTAATCAATATACATGGAAGAGAGGACGTGTGCAAACCTCTTTTATGGCGAAGAGACTTGACAGAGTGTTGTGTTGTTGACAAGCTATATTAAAATGGCAGGAAGCTACCGTTACTCACCTCCCGTTTCTAGCATCAGATCACTCTCCTCTTTATCTCCAATTAGCTCCGGAGACCAAAGGGAATGTGAATCTCCTCCCCTTTCGGTTTGAAGCAGGATGGTTAAGCCATAACAGTTTTAAGGATTTGATTGCAATAACTTGGAATAGAGATATTGATACTCGGGAAGCTCTTAAAAGATTACAAAGGGTTCTAAGGAAATGGAATAAAGATGTTTTTGGTGATATTCAGGCCCGAAAGGAGAAATTGTTACAAGAGGTCAAAGAGGTGCAAGACTTGTTGGATCATACTCAAATGGATGATCTGTTGCAAAAGGAAACGAAGGTGTTGAAAGAATTGGATACGGTTTTGGAGCAAGAGGAAGTTATGTGGTGTCAGAAATCGAGAGAAAAATGGTTGTTCATGGGGATAGAAATACAACTTTTTTCCATCTCTCAACGGTGATCAGAAGACAGAGAAATCGGATTGAAATGTTAAAGGATAATGAGGGCAGATGGGTTTTAACGGCATCAGCTCTTGAACAACTTGCGATGGACTATTTCAAAAAGCTTTATTCCTTAGACGATGTGGAGCAGAATGGAGGTACATTGCCATTACAGGGTTTTGTGCCGATACCAGACAGAGATAAGAGGGCTTTGAGTGAAGCCTTTACGTCAAAAGAGGTAGAAAACGCAGTAAGGAGTATGGGCTTTTGAGTGTTTTATCAAAAATGTTGGACAGATGTAGGAGACTCAGTTATTCGGTTTGTCAAGGATTTCTTTGAGTTGGGTCTATTACCTCCAGATACGAATGATGCGCTTGTGGTGCTTATACCAAAAGTGGCGAGCCCCGAGAAGATTACGCAATTCTAACCTATTAGTCTTTGTAATGTCTTATTTAAGCTTATTACAAAGACGATGGTTGGGAGGCTTAAAAGTGTTATGACAAAGCTCATTGGGCCGGCACAGTCTAGTTTCATCCCGGGAAGGTTGAGCACGGATAACATAGTGGTTGTTCAAGAGGCGGTTCACTCTATGCGGCGGAAGAAGGGGCAAAAAGGATGGATGCTCTTGAAACTTGATCTTGAGAAGGCTTATGATCGGGTTCGATGGGATTTTTTGGAAGAGACTTTAAAAGTGGCGGGGCTGTCAAATCAATGGGTATGCTGGATAATGCAATGCGTTTCAGGACCATCGATGAGCTTATTATGGAACGGTGAGAAGACAAGTTCGTTTAAACCACTTCGGGGTCTTAGACAAGGTGATCCGTTGTCGCCGTATCTCTTTGTTCTATGTATGGAAAGGCTATGTCATTTGATTGAGATGGAGGTGGTGAACCGAAAGTGGAAGCCTATCCGTTTATCTCGGGGAGGACCGTGTTTATCTCATGTGTGCTTTGCAGATGATGTAATTCTTTTTGTTGAGGCTTCGGTGGCTCAAATCAGAGTTATTAGAGGAGTTTTGGAAAGATTTTGTGCTGCCTCAGGCCAAAAAGTTAGCTTAGAGAAGTCTAAGATTTATTTCTCGGAGAATGTTTCGAGGGACATTGTGAAGAACATAAGTGTTGAGAGTGGCATTAAGGCGACAAAGGATCTTGGTAATTGTTTGGGGATGCCGATTCTTCATAAACGTATCAATAAAGACACTTTCGGGTACGTATTGGAACGAGTTTCTTCTCGGTTGTCAGGATGTAAAAGTAGAATGTTGAGCCTTGCAGGGAGGATTACGCTTACAAGAGCGGTTTTATTTTCGATCCCGGTCCATACGATGAGTACAATTATTCTTCCAAGTTCGGTTTTAAATCAACTTGACAAAATATCAAGGACGTTTTTGTGGGGAAGTACAACGGAGAAAAAGAAGCAGCATTTGATTTCGTGGAACGGGTGTATCGGCCAAAGGGAGATGGCGGTCTTGGCATTCGTAAGGCAGGAGATATGAATCTTGCTTTGATAGCTAAAGTGGGGTGGCGAGTGGTTCATGATCATTCGAGTTTGTGGGCCAAAGTGGTACGAAGTAAATGTCATGTTGGAGACATTCAAGATGTGTCTAGGATGATTGCAAAGGGAACTTGATCGTCTACGTGGAGAGGTGTCGGAGAGCAAGAAGCGACTGTTCTTTACGCAATCAGTGCTTGAATAGGTTTATGAGAACCTAAAGGTGGGAGTGAAATCCCAAGCGGGTTCATGGGATGTAGTGTTCGCTTTAGCGGTTTGGTGGGCATGGAAATGGCGGTGTGAAAATATCTTTGGAGATACGAGATTGTGGAAGGATAGAACTCGATTTATCAAAGAGAAAGTGAAGGAAGTTGAAGACGCGAATGTGAAGGAATGGGCAGGGGGAGAGAGAGAGAGAGAGAGTGTGCCGGACGGAGATAAGTGTGAGTTGGAAGCCTCCGTTGTCAAATTGGATAAAGTTAAACACTGATGGTGCCTCAAGAGGAAATCCTGAAGTGGCAACGGCAGGTGGCGTTTTGCGTAATAGTAGTAGTGAATGGTGTGGAGGTTTTGCGGTAAATATTGGCAGGTTTTCGGCTCCGCAAGCTGAGCTCTGGGGTGTGTATTACGGTCTTTATTTAGCCTGGGAGAAGGGAGTGCGGAAATTGGAAGTGGAAGTAGATTCAGAGATGGTAGTTGGATTTTTAAAGACAGTGATATGTGATTCGCATCCGCTGTCCTTCCTGGTACGCTTGTGCCATGGCTTTTTCTCGAAGGACTGGATAGTCTGTATTTGTCACGTGTATAGAGAGGCTAATTATCTTGTCGATGGATTGGCAGCCTATGCGTTTTCTTTACAGTTGGGTTTTCATAATTTGGAGTTGGTTCCTTTAGATGTTGCTTCGATCTTGAAAGATGATGCCGATGGGCTGACTCGATTAAGACATGTTTGCGTGTAATAGCTTTATGAATTTTAATAAAAGTTAGGAGTTTTCCCTCAACCATTCACCAAAAAAAAAAAAAATTCTTGAAAGGGACCCATGGACGAAGATGAACTGTAAGGAAAATATATATCTCAGAAAACAAATTGGAGAAAACTGACAATTAATACACCATATCTTCTTGTGCAGAAGTGAAAATAATTACGATCAGATCACGTTGAGATTCAAGATAGGAAATGGAAATTACCATTTATTTTGCTTATGATATTTATCCCAATAAACACAAGAAAATAAAGTTATTTGGATATCAGAGTTTTGAACAAATGTACTCGCCATTTGCCTAATTCACCTAAATGTCCTTAGTTGAGGAAACCATCCCGGTTAAGGAGTTGGAAATGGGTGGGATCCTCGGTTTTTTGGTGTTACATAAACCTACAAAAAATTAGCCAAAAGCCATAACAGTCTCGGAATGATGATTGAAAAACTTTGAGAACACAACCAAAAATAATTCAGGTGAAAAATATGATATTTCGTGGAACACAAGCCTAATAGACGTAACTCAAGAGTATCAAATGGAAAGACCAGACAGAAATTCTACCTGTGGAATCATATACCTAAGACTGTAAAATCAGTTCTTAAGAATGCTTATCTCTAAATGAGTCAATCAAAGCATATTAGAAGTCTCCTCTTTCATCAAACACACACCCATTTCCTCTAACTGTACACTTCCTTTTATACAAACTACCCGAGCCACTTCATCTCCCTCGTGTCCCTCTGGTAAGCATTGTTCCAGTCATCAGTGTTGTTTACCATCAATGAGGTGGTATGATCATGATGAAGAATGACCATACTATTCGTCATTATCATCATCATCATCATTAAGCTCTACAATCTGAGCTCTCCTCTCAGCGGCTTTCCTCCTGATGAAGAAACCCCATCGCATTGCCGCCTTTATCTTAAGCCACCCAACAACAGCTCTGCCTGAACGACCACGGTCTTCGTCATAACCTTGCATAGGCGTGTGTAGAAACGATGGGAAAGTATATCCGTCTTCTGGCGAGTGTGTTGCAGAGCAATTGCTACCTCCTCCTCCCATGCTGAATAACCGGAGGAACTGCTGCATGTCATCGCTGGCGAGCATTTCATGGCTTCTGACTCGGATCTCTTCCTCTGAGAGGAAATCTTCTGGTCCTCTCTCCTGGTGGTTTGACCAGTCTTCGAAAGGATTGACATTTGCCTCGTGAACCGAAGAAGAGGAATTCATGTTTTGGTATCCGCTCGTGGATGACTGTGGAGGACCGAGAGCAAGCAGACCATTCATGTTTTGATTGTTGATGTTGCTTTGTGTATCGTGTAGATTTCCCATGAGCTGGTCAAATTGTGCTTGAGGGTTGGAGGTTAAAAGCTGAGGATGTAAAGGATATCTCGCTGCCAGAGTTTGATCATACCCTATAGATTGATCGAATAACTTATAAGATTTAATAATTTACTAATCAAACAATGTTTCAAGGGAGTGAGTGAAATTTGCAAACCTCCAATAGCAAAATTTGAAACCGCAGGAGTTTGATTAGACGACGCTGAAGATGATTGCCCTGCCATCTGCATTGGATGGTCAATGGGAGCAGTCGAGTAATTTGCCGGGTCAGCTTGAGTAATTCCCAATCTATTAGGCTGTTTCAAGTCTAAGAGAGATTTGCCATCATACTCTATCACTAGATTCCAATTCTCATATGCTTTCTTCACCAGCCCATCAACATATACCTTCAGAACACAGAATTGAAAGACAGTCAAATTTGATGCAGCACAAAACAAAGAACAGTGTTATAAGTAAAGGATCACGCAGCAAACCTTCTGGCTTTCGGTGAGTGAATCGGCAGAGAAGTATTGATCACCGGAAATGAGGCCACTTAGCTCATAGATATTATTGAACACAACGCCGACATTCCTAGTATCTTCAGCATAGTAGATATAAAGCTTACTGCTCTGGACACACGTCTTTGCGTGCTCTACTAGTGCCTCCCACATTTTGTTTGACATGCCGCTTCCAAGAGTCTAGATAAACACAAATAAGGCTACTTAACCATTGTTTTATACTAAAACTAATGAATAATCTCTTCCAAGAGCAACATAATAAACGCTTACAGCACGTAATTTTGCAGAATCCGTGACCAATACTCGCAGAAAATCTTCTACATTGACTATTCCTGCAGCATTAAGCTTTTTATGGAAAGCCCCATCTTTACCAATCTTCTCCAATCTCCACACTTCATCAGTCAGACCAGGTGGATAATGCTTCTTGTACACTGCACGTAAAACCAAAACCGCGTCAGATTAAGATAAGCAACATCACATGGTATACAGTGAAAAAAGGTGGAAGCTTTTAAGAGCATACATTCTCCCCTGTGATCCTTTACAATAAAAGCTTCTGTCTTGGCCTCACGGATACGCATGCCATCACAATACCCAGAGACAACACGTAAACCAAGTCGAAACTTCCGACTACGAATCCAGCTCGAATTATCAGTGAAATCTAGCTCACCTAAAGTTCCAACCCCTTCCTTGAGAGTAACAAACAAATCTCCATGAAGCAACGGTCTCTTTCCTTCACGCTCTTTCACGACATGGCTTTCAAATTCTTCCTGTGCCCAATCTTCATCATCTTCATTGTTAAAGTCACCTTCGAGCACAACAACCTCAAGCTTTGCTGAAGCCTCTGGACCATATACCACAGCACGACCAGTGTTTGCATCGACCAAGACAACATGAATTGCAGCACCTTGCTCTCCTTCTATTCTTCCTCCTGTGAATAAGGGAAGAGATAACCTAGACCTGAAATGCAATCGTAACTTCCGACCATCTGGACCTTCAATTCGCTTTGGAGAAGAAGATCCAGAACTGCAAAGTAATAATAATAAACACTCAGTAATCCGTTACCTAACATCAACGAGCGTGTCACAATATCGAGATAGCGATTAAGATTTAACCTTCCAGTAAGCCTAGCAGGGCCTAATTTCGCCAAAGCACGTTCCACTTCCTCGCTCACCTGCTCGGTAACAACCCCAAATTAAGACTTTTAACACAGGATAGCTAATTTCTACTTACAACATTAGCCAACTTACAACGCGGCGAAGGATAGGTTCCAAAGAAGAGCAAAGCTTCTGCAAACTGTCTACTTTAAGAGCCTCAACAATGACACTAGAGGACAACAATGAACAAACCCAAAAAAGTTAATAACTGATTCAATCGGACAAATACGCAAAGAGGAAGAGAAAGTTACCTAGCAAGAGCAGGACGCTTTCGCTCAGGCTGGTCATCATCGTTCCCATCCAAATTCCTTTTGGCTCTGTTCATATTATTAGCTCTATCCATCTATCTCTGCATTCTCCCAAAACCCTAATTTCCTAGATCTGCAAATTCACATAAAGCCACACAATTTAAACTCTTGAACACCACCACCAAAACTCCAACCCACCTCAAGATTAACAACACACTCCCTCTAAACAAACGAAAACCCTAAATCTCAAAAACCCAAAACCCACGTCTGAGAAGACTTCACTCGGTGACCCAAAATTGAAAAGAGGCAAAAACAGAGACAAGTAAAGAAGACAGTACCGGTTAATCGAGAACGGCAAAATCAGAGACTGACCCACCGATTCAAAAACCGCCGGAGAAGATGATTAGTATCGACCAGACGAAGTGGTTTTTGATGATTGTTTTGGGACAGTCTCTTGTTATGGTCTTGTCCGATGCTTTAGGATGTTTGTTTTTTGGGGGTTAATTGGTCAACTATGGCGACTCTTTGAGCTTTTTGCCAGTGATTTTTGTGGGATCCAATCATGTGCGGTAAGGTCTACGTTTCTATCGTGGTCTCCTATGATTGTCCTTTTTTAAGTTAAAAACTATATAAACGACCACTAGGAGAAAACAGCGGCCGTTAAATATATTGTTTACCACTAGTCCGATGAATCGCAGCCGTTGATTCCATGTAGGACTCTACAAAGCAACATTTTTCTATACAAAAAAGACTAAAATATACTACCAAGTAGAATACTATTTTTTTGGATACATGTAGATCTTTTCCATAGTCAGCCTGATCTGGCATTAAATTTGATGTTTCATTTTTATTCTCTTTTCCATAAACAATAGATCTCTTGAAAATTGAAAAAATTACCATACCTACTCATCAAAATTTCAAGACTCCACAGTCAAATACAGAGACTAGAGTCAAGAAGAAGAGTGAGTGCTTAGAGCATGAACGACGGTGATTCGGGAAAGGTAATAAAAATAATGAAAAAATTAATTATTTGCTTGATTTTCCTCTGAGACGTTGAGAGTTTTTGGTTTCATGTTCTGTTAAATTCTCCGAGTCTTTTGTAGAGCTTAGTGAGCAATCGCCGGCAAATTTGTGGCGATGTACATGGTCCACACATGAGGTATATGACGTTTCCGAGAGGTCGCATGAAGATTCCGTCTTCTCGGAGCATCTTAAGAAGAGACTTTGCGTATAGCGAAGCATACCTAAAACAAGCAAAGAACACAAATCATAAGTCTAATGATCAAATGAAGTATGCCATTTGAGAGACGAGAGAGGTTAATTAGATTACCCGGAATTAGAACCCTCAGCTTTTAGTTCTAGAGCGAAAAGTGTTCCTATTGCAATCACTCTTTGAACCGCGGAGTGAGATGATATTTGTTGCACCAATCGTTCGTCCCACAGCTGCAAATTTTAAGTAATTAATTGATATCAAAACGATGGTTGATTTTACTATTGATTACAACATATTGATCATGTTCATATCTTTGTACCTCTCTTAAGGTTCCTCCTTGTGAAGTGATGTTATGGTTAGTCTCTGGATCTTTGTACCATTTGATGGCTTTGACGGCTGTTGCGCATCCCATAGCATGAGCTGAGTATGAGTGACCATGAAGCAGAGCTTTAAGCTACAACCAGTAAGGAAAATTAGATGGCTTCAAACGGAATCATAAATGCATGAAGAAGGTTTTGATTAGAAGGATCCTACGACTCTCGGTTTGTTTTTACCTTTGAATCTCCAGAAAATGAATCGAATACAGCATCTGTGGCTAGAGTGACAGCCAAAGGAACCATTCCAGCAGTCAACAATTTGGCGAAGCAAGCTATGTCCGGTTTACAACCGAGAAGTTCAGTAGTAGTCTAGCATTGGCAATTTGTTAGCAGAATGTTGAATGGAATGTGGTAACAGAAATATATAACAAAATGACAAATGGAGGACAGATTATTACCTCAACTCCAAGACGCCAGAAACCTGTGAACACTTCATCGAAAATTACTGGTATTTTTCTATTCTGGCACTCATTGACCAGAACTCGTTGGAAAAGAGGATCAACCATGTGCATTCCCCCAGCACCATGAATTACTGCAGATAAAATCGCCAGAGTAATTTGAATCTAGCAATAGAGACCAAGGATGCTAAATCGTACTGAAGAATATATCATCATACCTGGTTCTATTATCAGTGCTCCAACATGGGCGGATTGCGTAATATCTGAATACTCTTGTAACTGCTCTGATACATAGGCTGAGTAGATTTTTGCCAGAACTGATGTGTCTCTGCTCTTGTCAAATATCTCGTCACGAGTGGTGAAGGCTGTAAGAGTTTTGGAAAGACTTAATCATACAACGCTATCGCTGTATAAGAACTGTTTGCTAGCAGAGAGAGGAAAGGATGCTATTTACTTCCATATTCTTCTGGGGCGATTTCAGAAAAACTTTCAGGGAGGGAGAGATTCCAGGCTCCATTGGAGAGAAAGACTGTAGGAGGGTCCAGAAACAGGCCTCTTCCAGTATACCTACAACCCGAATATATTGATGAATACTTTAGTCAGGTAGGAAAGTGAATAATATGATAAAGAATGCTTTCTCCAGGCAACTTGGGTATGCAAGATGTGAAAAGAGAAGCTGAATCTTCATGATCCATCCCTAAGAGATGAATATTTCTATAACAAAAAAGGCAGGTTATGTTGCAGTTGCACAAATATGCTAGCATTTATGCAGTTAAAGACCGCCCACAATGGTGCAAGAGATGGAAATGATTCAAGAATGTTTAATTTAGAAGAAGAATTTCAAGTAAGAATCATGAATAACTAAACAAATTCATTACCATGGCTGCTGGAGAAAGCCTGTATACGGTGATGGTGCTTGTGCTTCCATTGCTCCCAAAGTGTCTCCATGGTAAGACCCCCGAAGAGCGAGGACCTAAAACAGAACACACATCAAATGTTCAGATTAGAACCTATAACGCAGATGATAAAGCTACATAAACAAATATATTCTTGCATTTGCCAAACAATAACAGCCAGTAAGCAGCGGTGCACAACAAATGTTCACTAACAGGCACAGTAAAGTGTCTAAAGTATGATTGAGCATTAACAAGATGATTATACCTTAACCGCAATATGCTTTTTCTCTTCTGCAGCCTCACAAAGATCCAATCCATGATCAACACAAAACTTACGAAATGCCATTTTCAGGGCAATTTCAATTGCTGTGGATCCATTATCCGAAAAGTATACTCGAGAAGCCCAGCCTGTAAGTATATTTACCTGATTAGCGCTCCCGGATGTTTAAAAACTAAAACAATGTGGCAGAACAAGTTTTGACACCTTTTCCCACTCCATCTAATAAGAGCTCAGCACATTTCAACGCAGGTTCATATACATTCTCAGGGAACATAACATGCCCGAACCTAGCAGCAGTATAACCCATTTCTCTAGCAAGCTCAGCCTGAAACAGCCAAAACAAAAGTTCAAAATGAACATTAAGATTCACGGCGTCATAACGCATTAGGAACTGATATTTAGCATAAAACTGGGAAATAATGGGAACAGATGACCTGGAAAGTAGGATCTGGCCCCTGTGTCCACCAGCTTGCACAGGCATCAAATTGTTGGGTAATAGAATTGTTGCCGGAAGCCTAAAAATGACGACAGACAAAAGTTTCATTAGTTACAGCCTTTAGGTAACCAGACTACTAACCTGAGCCAAAAATGTAGACATGTCAAAAATGAAAAAGAATCTTCTCATACAAACCTTGTATATTGAAAAATGTTCACCACACCGGGAATCTATAACCGTCACAGTTTCTTCAGGCACAAGTTTATGTTGAGTAAATGGCCACCAGAAAACCTCTCCTGCTTGCTTTGCCATGCCGTTCAATCTCTCTATCCTCTCCAAGTAAGCTGATACCATCGCCTCTTTCAATTCGTTAAACACAACATGAGACTCGTCAAACCATTCACTAAGATCATCTGCAGGGTCCTTGGGGATAGGTGGAAGCACAAGCACCGGTACCCTACCAGCAAGAAATGTGAATTAACATATATGAGCTCCAAATTAAGAATCAAAAGCACATAATCTCGTAACGCCACTGAAATTTACTTGTTTCTTAGATATGTCGTTAATGGAACTTCATTAACAAGTCCATGATCTTCAAAAACAACAGCAACAATGTCGTATCCTCGAAGTTTCAAACTCTCGTAAGCAGATATAGTCCCCGAGATTCCACCGAGCCGCCCGTCTCCAACAAGAATTCCAGGCAATCTAAAAGGCCTACAATACACAAGCATGAGTAAGAGATGAACCAAATTCGATTTCCTAACATATATACAGGGATGGCAAATTCTTCTACAGATTTTGACTGTAGAAGTTAAGAATTTACCTGTAGAGGTCGCATTGAAGAGTTCCCGATGGTCCAGGACTGGCAACACCACCGGCAGTCTCAACCAAACATAGAAAATCGCCGTTCTCGCTTTTACTTTCATTCATCAAACAATTTTCCAGCAACCGTAGCACGACGGAGTCTTCGACCGGTGCGTTTTCCCTCTCCGCGGCTAAATGCGGCGATATAGCCGCTTCCCAAGCGTATAGCGTCTTACACAAAAGTTCCGGCGCGCCGGTGATTTTCTTCTCCTCGGAGAAATTCAAATTGCAAATTCCGTTATCGCTGAATTCAACGTTTCTTCCCAAAGATTCCGCGGCGGGGAGGGAAGAACGGAGGACGGAGTTGGAGATGGAAAGAGGAATCCGGCGACGGAGGGAGATGGAATCGAGTTTGGAGAAGACGAAATGTGAATCGGAATCGGAAGGGAAACCAGTCTGAGTAGGTTTCAAATAGAGAAGTTTTCTGGAAATTCCGGCGGGTTGGAGGAGGAAAGAGGCGGCGATTCCGGTAGAGACGAGGGTTTTGCCGAGAGAAGTGTTGGCTGACCAAACCATGTAGGTTGGATGATTGAGCGGTAAATGGAAAGCTTGAGGAGGAGAATCGACGGTGGAGTAGAGTCTAATTCGGTGGTGGAAATTCCGGAGACGGTGGCGGAGGAGAACGGCGGTTACAGTCAGCATCGTCGCTACTGAAGTGACGGAGAGTGAGACTGTGAAGAGAAGGAGGAAGAGAGGAGATTGATTTGATTTTTGTATTAGTTTTTCATCCCATACCATAATTTGTTTGTTGTTTTAATATGTAGAGAAATCTAAAATCAGTTTCTCTAAAAGAGTCATCATTTCCTAAACTTTGACCAAGAAAAACAAAAATATATCATTCCTAAACTTTGATTAGAAAATTGATAAAACAAAGTTATCATTTCTAAACCGCACACATCTCTCTAATTATCGCACTTAATTTTTTTTTTTTTTGAAAATCTAATATATTGATTTCAACTTAGAGTTTACAAGAATGTTATACAAAACATAATGCAAATTATTGCATAAATTACAATTACATAAAACGATTTAACTAAAGAAATAAATATTGACGATGCTATTCACCGGAGTAGGGATGGCCATTCGGATACCCGTTCGAGTTCGGATTGGGTATTTCAGATTTTCGGGTATTCGGGTTTAGAGATATAATACCCATTCGGGTATTAAAAAACTTCGGATCGGATTCGGTTTGATTCGGTTCGGTTCGGGTCGGGTTCGGATTATCCGTAATACTCAAAAATTGTTGAAAATATTCAAAAACTACCCGACAAATATATAATTACCTCACTTTCTTTTTTATTTAGTTCAGTTTAATTATTTGTTATTCGAAATATCCAAAAATACCCTAAACAAAATCACAAATTTTTTTGTAATAGTTCAAATAATAACATAAATTGGTTATTTTTAATTGAAATGTATACACAAAATCCGACTTAATAAAAAAGTAATGAAAAAACTATAAAAAATTACATAAACTACATGCACATACCCGACCTTAACTCTAAATATATTTTGGTTTGTTTATATTTCGTGGATACCCGTTCTATTCTCGGTTCGGTTCGGGTTCGGGTTCGGTTTCGGATTTTCGGTTTTGAAGTGTGAAAGACCCGTTCGGATATTTTAGAAAATCGGTACGGGTAATTTGGATAGGATTCGGTTCGGTTTTTTGGTTTCGGATTTGTTTGTCAACCCCTACACCGGAGAGCCTTACTCGCTAAGATTATATCTTTTATTTTCTTTCGTAGTAATCGGTTCCGAACATATGCGAATCATGTGTTTGGCTATCACTTTTATGATGAGACTCCAAAAGACACCACGCATATCCCAAACAACTTGATACCAAATATACTCTTATCAAATTATTATGAAAACTAAAACATTCTTCGTCGTCAAAATTATACTGATACGTTCAGTCTCCAAATCCTCTTCCGCAAATTGAATCCATGGTGGTTTCTTTGGTGGACGTCGTTTCCACAATAAATCTGTTAATATTTGTTTCAAACATAGAATAATTATCAAACAATCGCGATAACTACAAGAAACTACCCCAAAATTAACAATATATATTAGAATTGACAAATAGTCAGCGATAAACGTGGGAAGAAACCCGATACAATCTTTAGAAACTGCACTTCGATTGGAGTGAATTGTAGTGATGAGAAACCTTATATGGTCATCATGCTTAGCCCACGAGAAGAAACCCAGAATGTTGGTCTTTCATCACTTCCATGTATCCTCTACCAGATATGTTGCATAGAAACAATTTGAATATC
The DNA here is from genome assembly GCA_963576765.1 of Draba incana. Classification (NCBI taxonomy): domain Eukaryota; kingdom Viridiplantae; phylum Streptophyta; class Magnoliopsida; order Brassicales; family Brassicaceae; genus Draba; species Draba incana. The sequence continues at coordinate 33,200,417 of OY755205.1, forward strand.
TCTTTATATGCCACATTAAAATTGTGGATTGTGGAAGAAAACTTGAGAAAAAAATTATTGTGTAACGATTCGGGGGTTTTCATCGTTTACATAATTGAACGGTGTGAATATATTTGTTTTAATACACAAATTTAATCCGAACTAAATAAAATTATCAATTTTTGGAAAATTAAGAAAAAAAAATTAAATTAAAGATAAATTTCCTAGAATACCACCATATCTTTTAATATTATAGATTTTTTGTCACAATTTTTAATATTTTAAATACACTAGATGATTACCCGTGCATACGTGCGAGTTTGTTTATATATATTTTGCTTCATTTTGTTATATATATATATATATATATATATATTTGTGAAACAAATAAAATTACTTGAGTATAATACTCTCTTTTCTTATTGTTACATATTGTCATATATATTTTAGTGTTTTGTGTGAAAATCTACAGCGAAAACCACATAAAGCCTTTTTCAGATTAAGCTAAGCTACAACTTATTGAGAAGATATGATTAGATGATAAATATTGCTCTGGTATATTGTGTTTATTGACAAGAAAGTCTATTTTGTTTATAGAGTGAATATAGTCATACCATTTGCCTCCTTGGTAGAGAAAGAGATTTAAACATGCTAATTCTATTGTCTTAAGTGATTAAACTTCTTAGGATCTAAGTTCCTTGTCTACTTGGATCCAAGGATCATACTATACAATTAAATTGTTTTTCTGTAGTCGAGAAGATATTCTTGCAGTTTTGCTAACTCTATATTTTAATAAAGACATGCAGCTTCTGTTTCTCGTTTTTTCCCTTTGCATTATTTTTAGTGGAACTATACATGGTTTCTGAATAAAAAAATATTTCATTTACATTATACAATGCCTTAAATCTTCTTAGGATAAGAAAACTTCTATTCCTCTTTAACTTTAAGTTGACATGAAACAATAACTAGGATGGCAATTCTGAACAAGTAGCTTAAATGCTTTCGGTTAAAAAAATTCATTTCTTTCCAATCTTCCCTCCCGTGGAGGAGATTGCAGACTCTTATACATGAGCATGTGCTAGTATGATGTATGCTCCTCGTTTCTAACTTGGCACTATATCATAACAAGTGCTCCCATGGTTTATATTGGTCTCTTTATCAACCAATCTCTCATTCAATGCTTACAACTCTTGAATCTTCTTGCCAAACAAATCCCCCTCTTTTGAGGTCCTCAAATTCTTGAAAATTTCTTCACGGTTTCATTTCATTGTCAAACGATATCTCATTTTCTATTGACAATTCTTCAGTCTTCTTGAGATAGGAAGTAGACATCACCCTAAGCTCCTAACTTCTGCAATGTTTTTAATTGTATTCACCAAGTTTTCATTCACCTTTGATAATTCATTTATTTTCACCAAGAGAACAAATCTCTATTTCTCTGATTCTAGACCATTCTTTGGGTTGTCTTCTTTGTCCAACAAGTTATCTTTAAGTTTCATTGTTTCTGTTTTTGCTTCTTCCTAAAGATCCATCTTCTTATCGAATCCAAGAACTACTACTTTTCTAAGATGGATTCTTGTTGAGCAGATTCATATCTATATCTAGTAGCCCCCAACATGACGCTCATGCTTTAACTTTGCTGCAAACGCTTCGAAAAAGAGCATCTCTGCATATACCGCATATAACACATATGGCCTGAAACCGGGGTATCACAATCACCCCACTAACAGATTGCAACATCCTTGTTGCGCATACCAAGATCATTACCCTCTGACAATCTGACTCACACAGTTGTCAGTGTTCGCTCTGATACTACTTATAACGCCCCGACCGCCCCTCCCATGGGCCCCCCGTCCATTCTCAGGCCTGTGGGCCCACCATGTTTGACGGTCTGTGTGTTAGTCCAGGAGGCTCAGAAGTCTTGTTTACTAACCCTGTAAATCACCACGCGATCTCTCCCCGTGTTTTGTCCTCACTCACACGATACTGGAAATAACTTCCCAGTAGGTCATCCATCATGAGACTACTCCAGCTCAAGCACGCTTAACTCTAGAGTTCTCTCAAGACGTGTGACCGAAAACACTACAAGAAAACAGGTGGTTTTGTGACGGAATTTTGCGACAAAAATAAATCCTCGCAGATTTGCGTCCTAGTTGCGACATTTTTGCGACTAACAGTCTTAATAACTCGCAAAACCGTCGCAAATTTGCGTAGGAACTTGGCGACGCAAAATCGTCGCAAATTTGCGACGATTTTGCGTCGACTTGTAAGTTTGGACGCAAAACCGTCGCAAAATTTGCGACGAGTTTGCGTCGATGTACATTTTGCGACGGTTTTACGTCGAGTTGTACATATAGTCGCAAAACCGTCGCAACATGTGTGTCGAATTTGCGACGATTTAAGAGTTGCGGGGGCTTTGCGACGAAAGTAGGTTGAACACGTTTTAATTGATTCTTACTTGTTTATGATTGTAATATTTTAGCTGCAAATCAGTCGCAAAAGTGTTGGAAAATCATCGCAAACTGAAATGAAATTCTATAAAAACCACGAATGTATGATCATAAACGAACACAACAAAGAAAACAGAAAAAAAAAAAATTCTTAATCATCAATTAGTATGTCTTATCATGAAATATACACGATTCGAGGATGGATGTATAATCGTCGTGATCCAGAAAGCGGCAAAGTGACAAGAGAATTTAGAGAAGGGCTTGACCAGTTTTTGAACCAGGCGGTAAACAACTAAAGGGCACATGCTGGAATCACCTATACCAGTAACGTACAGATTTTTTGTCCTTACGTGAAATGCAAAAACTTGACACCACATGATACTCAAACTGTTTGGAAACATTTATTTACAAAGGGGTTTTTACCTAACTACTATGTTTTGTTTTCGCATGGGGAGGATTTTGTTGTCGATGTTCCGGGTAGTTCAAGTACGAGTTATCGTGGGAATATAGAAGGTGGTAGTAATTATGAGGATAATAATTATCAGTATGGTCATGATAATTTTAATGAGTCTTCGTATGGAAATATTGATGGGAATAGGTTTAATGACATGGTTAATGATGCATTTCAAGAAACTACTGCTGCGTTTAGTGATAATACTTTTGAAGAACCAAACCCGAGTGCTAAAATTTTTTATGATATGTTAGATGCTGCTAACGAACCTATCTACAAAGGATGTAGAGAAGGGCTATCAAAATTGTCCCTAGCATCTAGGATGATGACAATTAAAAGCGAAGAAAACCTTAGTAAATATTGCATGGATAAATGGGGTGAATTGTTTAAAGAGTATTTTACAGAGGGTAATAACTCTGCAGAGAGTTACTATGAGATACAAAGATTGGTAGCATGTCTTGGATTACCGTCTGAGATGATTGATGTCTGCATTGATAATTGTATGATTTTTTGGAAAGATGATGGTCAGCTGCAGGAATGTCGTTTTTGCTCTCATCCAAGATATAAGAAGACTAGTGGTCTAACGAAAGTTCCGTTCAAGCGTATATGGTATCTTCCAATAACAAATAGGATGCAGCGATTATATCAATCAGACCAGACAGCAGGTGCAATGAGGTGGCATGCAGAACATGATTGTGAGGAAGGGGTCGTCGCCCATCCATCAGATGCAAAGGCATGAAAACACTTTCACACGGTACATCCGGACTTTGCTGTAGAACATAGAAATGTGTATTTAGGTCTTTGCACTGATGGGTTAAGTCATTTTGGTATGTCGGGTTGGCAGTATTCGTTGTGGTCAGTCATAGTGACGCCATATAATCTCCCGCCTTTTTGGTTCCAGGTCCTAAGCATCCAAAAAGATCACTTGATGTATTCCTACAGCCTCTTATACATGAACTAAAGCAGATGTGGCATGTTGGTGTATGCATGTTTGATTCGTCGAGCCGTCAAAACTTCAACATGAAGGCTGTCCTTATGTGGATGATAAGCGACTTTCCGGCATATGGCATGCTATCTGGATGGACAACGCATGGAAAGTTATCATGTCCTTATTGTTTAGATAAGACTGAATCATTTCAATTGTCAGCTGGAGGAAAAGCTTGTTGGTTTGACTGCCATCGTCGTTTTCTTCCAAGGAGTCATCCTTATAGAAAGAGTAGGACGTTGTTCCGAAAAAGAGTTGTTAAAACTTCCCCCTTGGTTTACCTCTCAGGTGAGGAGTTAGAAGAACAAATGGATGGATATGGTGCAGAAGAAACTGTAAAAGTTGGGGGTAATTGGCAAAGTAAACCAGCAAATATGCCTGTTGGGTATGGGGTGTACCATAATTGGCATAAGAAAAGTATATTTTGGGAGTTGCCATACTGGAAGGATCAAATCTTGAGACACAACTTGGATGTCATGCATGTGGAGAAAAACTTCTTCGAGAATATTATCCACACATTGTTGAATGTTGCAGGTAAAACAAAAGACAATCAGAAATCTCGTCTCGATCTCGCGGCTTTATGCATAAGGCCAGAGTTACATTTAACAGGGGATGGTAGGGCACCGATTCCCAGTTTCCGACTATCACTTGCTGCAAAGAATGCTTTGATAAACTGGGTTAAGGACTGGGTGAAGTTCCCAGATGGATACGTGTCCACTTTTTCAAGGTGTGTTGAACAAGGGGGCAAATTTTCTGGGATGAAGAGCCACGATTGTCATGTGTTCATGCAACGACTACTCCCTTTCGCCTTTCAAGAGCTTTTACCGCAAAATTTCCACGACGCAATAGCAGGTGTTACGGTTATTCCTGGTTATTGATATATACATTAAATTATATTTTGTAAGTGTATTAGTTATTTATTAACTTACGACGAACCGGATTGCCATTTCAGGTATTGGAGCATTTTTCAGAGACTTATGTGCTAAATCCTTAATGAAGGACGAAATCTCGAAGTTGAATTCAGACATACCACTCACTATTTGCAACTTAGAGAAGATATTTCCACCTTCCTTTTTCGATGTGATGGAACATCTGGTTGTACACTTACCTCATGAGTTAGATTTGGGTGGACCAGTCTAATTTCGATGGATGTACCCCTTCGAAAGGTTCTTCAAACATCTGAAGATGAAGGCGAAAAATCTCGCGAGAGTTAAGGGATCAATCATTGCTAGAAGTTTGACAGAGGAGACATCAAACTTCTCTACTTACTACTTTAGCCAAATCGTGAAAACTAAGAAAAATCGTCGTAGACGATACGACGATGGTGGGGTTGGCCGAACATATCACTTAGAGGGTGTACCGGATGTTTTCTCTGATGTTGGTCGAATGTGTGGAAAAGTGAAAGAAACAATGTGGTGTGATTTCAAGCATATGCAAGCTGGCCATACGTATATATTGCTAAATTGTAACTACTTTCAGCCATATGAGAGGTATATATATATATATATATATATATATATACATATATGAGAATATATTATTTAATATATATATATATATATATATATACAACTAATTAACGGGTGTACGTACATGCAAAATGTTAGAAGGACAAATACGAGAAGCTTTTCCTGATCTATATGATGCAGAAATCCAATCTTTCCTAGAACGTGATTTTGCTAGCTGGATGCGGGAGAAGGTAAGAAACATGCATGATTTATATTAATATATGTATATATACATGTATATTTATATATACTAATTAATTATTTCATTTTGAGAATAGGTGGCGAAGAGATCTCGACACAGTTGGCCTTTATGGGTTCATGAGTTTGTTTTGGGGCCTATTGCAAGCATAAAAACGAGTAAGATGTATTGTACTCGCAGCTTTATTTTTCACACATTTGAACATGGCCAAAATAAAGCCACTGCAAATTATGGTATTCATGTCCCTGGCGATACAAACTTTTATGGTATTTTGAAAGAAATCATCGAGAATGAGTATGCTGGTGTGTTGAACTTGAAAAGTGTATTATTTCGTTGTGATTGGTTTGATCCATCCATTGGTGTCCAGGTTAGAACCAACAAATTTGGAGTTGTTGACGTAAAAGGAAATAGAAGCTACACTGACAAGTTTGAGCCATTTGTTTCAGCATCCCAAGCAGAGCAAGTAGTCTTCATTCCTTACCCACGCACTCGTGCACGACGGGATCAAGATTGGCTATCTATGATAAAAGTTAACCCAAGGGGTCGAATTGTCGGTGGGTTAGCAGCTGATGCTGATGATCAACCACCAGTGAAACCTGCCAGAACCGAAGAAATTTCAATCCCAACAGAGGTAAACACTGATTTGACAAGAATTGACCCGCTCCACAGTGGTCTTGATGTGATATTCGAGGATTCGGATGGAAACGAAGATGAATTTGATGAAGACGACGATGAAGAAGATCATGAGGAGGAAAATGAAAGGGGAGTAGGAACTTATATTTATGATAATGAAGAAGAAGATTATTAAATGTAATTGCGATGTAATTTTTTTTTTAATTAAAATATTGATATTTGCGACGGTTTTGCGAGATAACCGTCGCAAAACAGTAGCAAATTTTGCGATTGTTTTGCGAGGATTCCCTCACAAAATCGTCGCAAACCCTTATCCCTCAATACACAACACAATACAAGAAAATTTGTATTGCTATATACTTACTCCTTAGTTTAATATCACAAAAAGAAGATTTTAAAAACAGGTAACCCAAAAATTATATGTTCAGAGTTTAGGGTTAAGGGTTTGCGACGAATTTGCGAGGGAATCGTCCCAAAACCGTCGCAACTGTGGATAGTTTGCGACGGTTTTGCGATGATTCCCTCGCAAAATCGTCGCAAACCCTTAACCCTCAATACACAACACAATACAAGAAAAATTTGTATTGCTATATACTCACTCCATAAATTAATCTCACAAAAAGAAGATTTTAAAAACAGGTAACCCAAAAATGATATGTTTAGGGTTTAGGGTTTAGGTTTTGCGACGAAGTTGCGAGGGAGTCATCGCAAAACCGTCGCAACTGTGGATAATTTGCGACGGTTTTGCGACGGCTACCTCGCAAATTTGTCGTAAACCCTAAACCCTAAACATATAATTTTTGGGTTACATGTTCTTAACATCCTTTATTGGTTATATTAACTAAAGAGTCAGTAGTATAAGCAATAAAAACTTTCATATTGAAATTATTATAACATCAATCTATCAACCGTGAGAAACATAAGTATATACATCATACACTTAGACAATGAATATGATAAATCTATCATTTACACCGATTTGCTGATTTTCTTCATTTATTGTCTGTATTTTTTCGCTATATGCACAAGGGACCCAAAAGCAAGTATATTTAGCATTTTGTATTCCTAAAATTGGTCTAGAAAACTCGAAACCCTAAACAAACCCTAAACCCCATTTGCGGCGATTTTGCGAGAGAACCATTATTGCGACGTTTTTGCGACGATAACCGCAGTCAAATGAATTAAATATAGTATTTAATTACCTGATTTGTGACGATTTTGCGACAGAAGTGGCGCGAAAACAAAGTTTTGCGACGATTTTGCGATAGAAGTGGCGGTGAAAACAAAGTTTTGCGACGGTTTTGCGACTTGAATTTGCGACGGATCTTTTCCTATGTAAGCGCGAGCCCAGAATCGTGAACAGTCGCACATTCCTCTCTCCCATCTCGCAAAACCGTTTCCTCTCTCTACAAATTCCGATTTTAAGGTACAAAATTCCCTCTTTACTTTTAATTTATTTATAAATTTGTTAGGATTAAATTTTTGGAATTGTTAGAATGATAGGATTTATTAGAATGGTTAGGATTATATTGTTGATTAGAATAATTTGGATTTTGGGAATTATTATAATTGTTAGGATTAGAATATTAGAATATTAATTTTTACTATTTATTGAATTATATAATTTAGTAGAATGGTTAGTAATATGTTATGAGCATAATTAGAATTATGAGAATTATTACAATTGTTAGGATTAGAAGTTTAAAATGTTAATTTTTACTATATTGTGTTTTAATTTGTTATTAAATTTTTTAACATAAATTTTTATTAATTTTTTTTATAATTTTAAATAATTGTAGATGACTGGTCGTACACCGAACGAGTACACTGACTTTCTACAGCGGGACCCTTCACGTAGACCTCCACGACCTGGATTTCATGCTCCTAGAGGCTACGAGCCTTCTTCTTCTGCGATTCCCGAGACTCAACCAACTCCGGAGGCGCCTCCAGAGGACGATCGGAGAGTTCCGTCGATGGACGATATGACTTTTGCTTAGCTTCTCGTAGTCCTGCACGCCGAGTACTTCCCGAGCTACATCCTGAGCCGTCCGGCAACCAATTGTGGTACTACATTTTGTTTTGAAAATATAATATTTTTATTAATTACATTTATTACCTAACATGTTTTCAATTACTGATTTTTTTTTCCAGGTTCTCGCAAAACTCCGTCGCAAAGTCTATTAGGGAGATTATCGAGCGGGATTTCACCATGCTACATACGAGTTGGAAGTTTGTTCCCGAGGAGACGAAGGCCCGGTGGTACAAAACATTTGCGGTAGTTATATAACTTTTATTTTTCTTTCTTAATTTTTAAATTTATATTAACTTTGTTTTTCTTGTTTTTTTAGCAAAGGTATTACTGGGACCCAGCAATCAACGGCTATGTTCGGGAACGTTTTGATGCAAAAGCGAAGGCTCGCCTCAACGACCAAATTGGACGGTGGAAAGACAAGTGGGAGAAAAACCCAGATCCGAAAGTGTGTATGCCACCCTGGTTTAACCCGACAATTTGGGCTGGTCTTGTCGAGTTTTGGGAGAAGGAGAGTAGCAAGAAAAAATCGGCCCAGTGTTCTTCCGCTTGGTTGACGTCGGTTAACGGTGACCAGCCGTCAAAGCATTGTGCGGGACAGAGATCTTATGAGGAGTACGCGCGACAGATTGTAAGTTTTTAATGTTTTTTGTTTTACGTATTACAAAAATAACATTTTAAATTATATTTTTATTTTTAGGCATTAAAAAAGGAGCTCCCGCTACGATGCCAGAGGTTTGGGAGAAGACGCACCGCAAGGCGGATGGATCATGGATTGATCAACGTGTCGGGAAGCTCCATGACGATGTGCTTAGCCGGGTCGAGGAACTCTCATCCCAGCCTACTCCCGATGGTCAGCCTACTCAGGTGACACCATTTGAGGTCAACCGCATCGCCGCTGAGGTAAGAAAATATTTTAATTTTTAAATTTATTTTTTATTACCAATTTTAATTACATTATAGTCTTAACCCTTTATTTTTATTAAAATTATTATATTACTAAAAATGTTTTCAAATATAACCTCCTTCTTTTTTTTCCTAGATGGCTCCAAAAAAACCGTAAGGGGAAGATGGCATTTGCTGGATCTATCCGGATGAATGAACATGGAGTTCCGTTTTGTCCCGTTTCCAGCTATGCTACTGATCCAACGATGCAAAAGGAGCTCCTTCAAACGAAAAACAATTCAAGAAAGATGCAAAGATGATCAAGATGTTGCAAGCTAGCGATAAGGCATACGATAGCATGTTCGACCTGTTAGCGCAGACAAACCCTCTCTTAAACGAGTTGTTGAGGGCGAAGAGAGAAGCGGCAGCAGAGCAAGTGAGATCGATAGAAGAGGAAGACGAAGACGAGGAACCGATCGAATCACAAATAAATTTCGATTAGATTTTATTTCGGTTTTATTTTTATGTTTTTAAACTTTTAAAACTTTTATGTAATTTTAATTATTCTCGAATGGTTTTAGTTTTTATATTTAAATATTTTAAAATTAATAATTATTTTAATTTGTATTTGTTTTTAATCAGATCGACATTCCCTCGCAATTTCGTCGCAAATCAATTACTCGCAAATGTGTCGCAAATAAAACATCGCAAAATCGTCGCAATATTTCAGCGCAAAGTCGTAGCAAATATACTGTCGCAAAATCGTCGCAAATAATTGCTCTGCAACATCAATGCAAACGCGTCGCAAAAAAGCGTCGAATTCCAATCGCCGTTAAAACGTCGCAAAGTGTTTGCCGCAAGTACGTCGCTAAATTTGTGGTGAATTTGCGACGTTTTTAAAATTTGCGACGATTTTGAATTTGCGACGAGCCAGTCGCGACAAATTCAAAATCGTCGCAAAATCGGCGCAAATTTCTGTTTGCGACGATTTTGCGACCAATACCGCCGTCGCAAATGGCATGTTTTTTTATAGTGAAAGATAAGTGCACTTTGGTGATACAAGTAGTCTAATCAACTTTTTTAAGTCTCTCCGCATATACCGCATATATCACATATGCCCTGAACTCGGGGTGCCACACATTGAGACTTGTCTTTTATATGTGGATTTACCAAGTTCATTTATATAATGGTAGTTGGTTCCAAGAGATAACTTTTACATATTTCGTGAACAGGTTTATCAACTGTTTTTGCTCATGTATTTGGTCTTTGATTATAGGCTGCTGGATCATCTAAATAAGGCCATGTCTTTAGTCTTGGAGCAATGCAGAGTGAGGTTGTACCATCTTTTAATGCTTCTTTAAGTGCACTACAACCTTCTGAAGGAGTCGAGATGATAACGCATCGGCTCGAAGAGGTCGAAACAGAACTAAAACAGAGCCGTGAAGACAATAAAATAAATGCAGAAAAGACTTGATTCCATGGAGACAATTCTTGAGTCTTTTGCAAGTCAGAATGGTTAGAGAACTTCACCGCCAAAACCCTATGCTTTCCATGGAATCTAGTAATTCTATTTACTACTTTTCTTTTGTGTTGTTTAGTTTGTATTTTGTTAAGACTATTTTTTTGAAATTGCTACAACATTGTTCTGGATGCTAGTTTTTGTTAAGTAATGTTATCATTTGCTTCTTATTTTTTTTTGTTCCTTTTTAATGTTTTTTTAGTTTTTTTAGACCGTTGTAAACAAAAATTAATTAAATAAATAAATAATACTCCCTCCGTTCTCTTTTGTTTGATGTTCTAGAATTTTCACACTTATTAAGAAAACATATTAATTCTTAGTTATAAATGTCTTGTTTTTTACACGAAACAATTTTCTATAACTTTAACCCAATAGTAAGTCAATAAAAAATGTGTCTTGAAATTTACAATTCACCATTATTTTTTCATTAAAAATGCATTGAAAATGTAAAAACTCATTCTTTTAGAAATATTTTTTTTTCCTAGAACATCAATTAAAAGAGAACGGAGGGAGTAGAAAACTACTTGTGACTAAAATTTTATGGTATGTTCACACATTTTTTGTCATAATATTCAATGCAAACGTCACAATTAAAACCAAATTATGACATTTTTGTTTCTAAAATTCAGTCACTAATTTTGACGAATTTTGACATTCGTTTGGTAACATTTTGTGATTGCTAGGTGACTATAACATGGTCACAACATGTGACAAATAAGTGACCATTATTTGTCACAGTTTGAAGTGTACTTGTGACACTATTTTTTTGTCACGAATTGTGTCGTTTCTGATATTGTTTTTATATCGTCACAAATAGTGACGATTTGTCGATCGTCACAATATCTTGTGGCATTTTTGAGATTTTAATGAAATTGTGACCATCCTATTGTGACTTTTTTAAATTCGTATCGATTTTGTCGCAATAAAAATTTGTGACGAAATATTTTTATGTTGTGACAAAATAAACTGTAACAATATAGACATTTTCTAGTAGTTAATCTTATATTATCAGTTTAAAATTCTCAATATTTTATAAATCTTATATCTCAAAATTCTCAATTTAAAAAAATGTTTTGATCCCTAAAAAACATTAAACCTAATAAGCAAAACCCTAATATAACATAGTTAACCCAAACATAAATGATTTGAAAAATGGCATGTAAAAAATGGTATTTCTTGAAATTTCTCAATATTTTTGTGTGGGAATATTATTAAATTATTAGATTTCTTATGTGCACCCAATTATAATTTAAATTATATTTTTATGTGCACCCAATTAATAACGAGATTAGTTTAAAAAAACAATTGATAAACAAGTTTGTTTAAGAAAGATCCACAAATATTATACAAAAGAAAACCGACATATTATTATTTCACAAAAGGCTTTTTGTTTTTGTTTATGAAATATAAACATAAAATCAAAAGTTTCATAAAATAATTATTTAAATTTTGGTACTCTAGTCGGTAGTTTCACTTATTTGTGTTATTGACCAGACCTGCTTTTACTTTTTTTAATTGAGACTCGTCGATAAATAAATTTTCATGAAAATATATCATCTCGTTCCAACCGATAATTAAACTATGGAACAATAGAAGCCAAAAAAATTGAGGAGGAGCACGTGGGACAATGGTCTTCACCTCTGCTGCCTTCTCACCAAACCAGGGATCGAACCTGGGAAACCTCTTTAAGAGGTTAAAAAAAATTAGATAGGCTAGTCGGTTAGCTCGTTGTGGCTCGCCAGTGATAAAAATGACGGAAAAGAAAAAGAAGGCCAAAAGAATTTCTTCAAGCTCTTTCCCAAAGAAAAAATAATTATGCTAGTACATAAATTCCATCAAATTGATTGGAGATGCCTTGAAAAATGTGCCAACTAACTTTATGATTGGGTAGCATGTGATGCATACGTAATATTCGCAATGCATAACGTTAAACTGAAACTCAAAGCTCTGCTTGTAAGCTCCGCGGGTTGAATATTACAACTGCTAAAAAAATTGGGGCAATTGCAAATATGTCACACATAACAAAAATTTAATCAAATATGTCATTGTTCCCAAAATAATTACGAGTGTGCCACTGTTCACTCGCTAAATGAAAAAAAAAAACAGATCTCACTTTCTCTCTCACCTCTCTCACGCTCATCTCCCAGATCAAAAACTTTTTTTCTCACAAAATTCTCTTCTTTGAATTTGCAAATCGGATTTGGGTTATGGATCTAGAGTTTTCGATCTTTGACTCCATTCGACGCAAACGCAGCGAGGATAGATCTAGGATTTTCGATTCTCTTTCGTCCATGTAAATCTCTGTAAATTTCTTAAATCGATTTTGATTTTCTGGATTGGAAGAAGAAGAAGAAGAAAAAAAAGGCGACGAAGAAGAAGACGAAGAAGGAAGAAGAAGAACATGTTTAATCTATGAATTTTGTTTTTTTTAATTCGATTTTGGTTACAAATTTGAGTTTTTTTATTGGATTTTGGTTATGAATCTAAGCTTTTTACTCCATTTGGGTTACAAATTTGAGTTTTTGATTCAATTTTTGTTCAGATCTGGGTTTTGATTTTTTTTTTTTGGTCAGATCTGGGTTTTGGTTGTTTTTTGGTCAAAGCTGGGTTTTAACAGTTTTTCTAAACCTTTTAAAAACATTATAATTTTTTTTAACAGTTTTATAAGATTTTTTTAACAGTTTTATAATATAAAGGCAAAATCCTACCCCATCCCCCTTCCAAAATCTATACACTAAATGCATAATAGTTAACCCAAACTCGAAAATTTACAATCGTTTGCGTTTTGAACCTCCTCCTCCTCCTCCTCCTCCTCTTGATTTAAATGGAGTGACCAATCTGACCCAAGATGTGACTGGGAGAGGTTAGTTTGGTCTCCCCATGCATAACCTTTTTTTTTATCATAATATCTCATTTCCTAATTTCATAATCTTGTTTCGAAATTATTGGTGAGTAAATTAGTTGAATAACCAAAAATTTCTCTATATTTAGGAAATTGACTAAAATTGTGAGGATTTCCTTGAGAACCAATAGGGGGTTTTCTACATATTTTGGTTAGTTACCTAATTTGACTAAGGATGTCAAAATGAGTCATTAGCTCATGAGTTGGCTCAGTTTAGATTTTTACTAGTTTGAACTATGTTTTTAGGCTCATTTAATAAATGAGTTAAATGATCGAGCTTAAATGAGTCAGCGAGTTATGCAAGCCAATTCTTATGAGTTATAAGGTAGCTCACGAACAATTTTTTTTTCAAGTATTTGAAAATATATTGATATATTGTAAATATATTTAATATTTACCAAAGAAAATATATATTTGGTTACTAATACTATTACAATTGCCATTAGTATGTTTTCTAACATGTACCTTACAAATGACGATGGTGAGCACGATGCGCAATTAATTCCTGAAGTTGTAACGCCCCGACCGCCTCTCCCATGGGCCCCCGTTCACTCTCGGCCCGTGGGCCCGCACTCCCCGACGGTAGGTGCGTTAGTCCGGGAGGCTCGGAAGTCATGTTTAGTGACCCTGCAAATCACCACGCGATCTTTCCCGTGTTTTGACCTCACTCACACGGTACTGGAAATGAATTCCTAGTAGGTCACCCATCCTGAAACTATTTCAGCTCAAACACACTTAACTCTTGAGTTTTCTCAAGACCTATGAGCGAAAAGATAAGTGCACTTTGGTGATATAGGTAGGCAAATCAATTCTTTTAAGTCTCTCCGCATATACCGCATATACCACATATGCCCTGAAACCGGGGTGTCACAGAAGCATCTGAAGACTCTCAAGTGGAATAGATTCATCAATCACGCGATGTTCATTGCATATTTTTATTTTATTTTTTATTAATAGAAACTGTATTTGATTTATCATTCAATACCAAATATTATTTGAATTTTTTTTTAATATTCAACGTTTGAAGTGAATTTTGCATTTGATAATAGTTTAAGTTTTTTCTTAACTATTTTATTCTTATATTTATATCGTATTAGCTCCCGACCTACCTCATTTAGATCACGATCTAGATGATCTAAGTTCGAGTTTATGTTTATTAGCTCTTATCTACTATATAAAAGCACTAGGGCTCTCTCCGTATTCTGACACATCAGCACACCCAAATGGACACATGGCAATGATTTTTTGACCAATGAAAAAGCTCTCATGAGCCACGTAGCCGTCCGTTCACCTTCACGCTTCCTTTGTTGTTTTTGTTCTCGAGAAACCGTCTGTCGACTCAACTCTCCTTCTCCTTCGTTAAATTTGCTCTGCAATATATTGGTAACCACTCCATGCGATTCTATTTTCTCTTCCTCCGATCCACACTTTCTGATACTCACAAGACACAATATTTTTCTTACTTTTCTGATTCACTTTCTTTCTCTATTATGATAATGTGTGAGAATAGAAAGATCAGAGAGAGCCGATCAAACATAAATTAGGGCGTCTCACATGGATTGCTCTTCAGCAAACCATGAGTAAGAATTTGATGTTTAGTTTCTACAAAAAAATATGAATTACTTTTGCCACTTTACCTTGATATTCGCTTATGCTATTCTTTTCGTTTCAGATTAATGTAACAAAATTTCATCTCTACAAATCTGAAATTTTTTACTTTCGCTTTGTTTGTTGTAAGGGTACCTACTCACTACAAGAAAACACTGCCAATTCCGACGGAAAATTCGAACCGTCGGAATAGATGTCGGTATATTCCGACGGTATTCCGATGTCGGCAAAGTTTGAATGGTTCATATATCTTCTGCGGTGGCCGATGTGATTGATGGGGTGTTATGTCGGAAGGTTTGACGGATTTCCGACGGATTTCCAGTTCTATATAAGTTTCCACATTTCTTCTGACGTTTATTATAACAACATCTGAAAAAAAAAAACAAAAGAAATGAGTTCTTCATATTTTCGGTCATGGATGGACGCGCCAATGAGGGAGGAGGGGTCGAACTTATTAACGACTGAATACGCTCAAGGTATTTGCGAGTTCATGCATTTACCTAGAAATCAAGAGGCGGCCAACAAAGGTCAGGATATCAAATGTCCTTGTTCTAATTGCGGTAATAGAATTAGTGGTTCGGTTAGTAAAGTTTGGAATCACTTATATATATATGGATTTAGGCCGGGATATAAGGTTTGGTTTTTACATGGAGAAACCAATTATGAATATGGTAGTAGTAGTAGTAATGCACCTTATTTTCCGACGGTTTGCGTAGGAGAACGTACACCGGAAGTAGATGTTGGGGTAAGTACGGTTGCGATGGTTAACGATGCGTTTAGAGAGAATTTGCAGTCGGGTGGGTATCATGAGGGTGATAGGGTTGAAGAACCTAATTTAGAATCCCGAAAGTTTTTCGATATGTTAGACGCATCAAAGCAACCTCTATACAGCGGTTGTAGGGATGGTCATTCACCGCTATCTTCTGCTAGTAGGATGATGAACTTGAAGACTGATTATAATTTGTTCGAAGAATGTGTTGATGCATTCGCCGAGTTCGTGAAAGATATTTTGCCAGAAGATAATTTGTCCCCCGGATCATACTACGAGATCCAAAAACTGGTTGCCGGTCTTGGTTTGTCCTACCAGGTTATAGATGTGTGCATCGACAACTGTATGATATACTGGAGAGAAGACGAGAACCGAAATAAATGTAAATTTTGCGGCAAACCACGGTTCCAGGACACAAGTGGCAGGGCGAAGATTCCATTCAAACGGATGTGGTATTTACCCTTAACGGAGAGGTTGAAGAGGTTGTACGAATCAGACCGCACAGCTAAGGCTATGAGATGGCATGCAGAGCATAGTCAAGATGGAGATATCACGCATCCTTCTGACGCGGAAGCGTGGAAACATTTCCAATCTGTATATCAAGATTTTGCATATGAACGACGGAATGTATACCTCGGCTTATCCACGGATGGTTTCAACCCATTTGGAAAGCATGGAAGAAAATATTCATTGTGGTCGGTCATCGTAACACCTTACAATTTGCCTCCTTATATGTGCATCTCAATTCTAGTTCCCGGGCCAGATCATCCAATACGGTCACTCGATATATTCCTCCAACCATTGATCTACGAATTACAGATGTTGTGGGACCATGGTGTCGAGGTATTTGATGTTTCAGTCCATCAGAATTTCAAGATGCGTGCGGTTCTTATGTGGACCATAAGCGATTTTCCAGCATACGGTATGTTATCTGGATGGACAACGCATGGAAGATTGGCGTGTCCTTATTGCCAAGACTATACTTCAGCTTTCCAATTGCAGCACGGCAGGAAGACTTCATGGTTTGATTGCCATAGGTGTTTTTGGCCAGCAAATCATCCATACCGTCGGTCTAAAAGACATTTCAAGACGAATGTACAAGTGTTTCATGGTCCACCTCCTGAGATAGATGGTCGCAGCATATTGGATCAGTTACGAGATTTTGGTGCAGAGCGAACTCCTGAATGTGGGGGTAATGGCCATTACCCCGTCGACGGTTGTGGGGTGAATCACAATTGGCACAAGAAGAGTATTTTTTGGGATTTGCCTTACTGGAAAGACCATCTACTGCGCCATAATGTAGATGTCATGCATGTTGAAAAGAATTTCTTTGACAACATCATGAACACCATCTTAAACGTCCCAGGAAAGACCAAAGACAACTGGAAGTCTAGATCCGACTTGCCATTGATTTGTTCGAGGCCATCTCTTCATGAATCGAATGGTAGATTGCCGATGCCTGCATACCGGTTAGACGCTGGGCAGAAAGAAGTATTTTTTGAATGGTTCACAAATTTTGTAAAATTTCCAGACGGCTATGCATCTAATCTACGTAACTGCATGGATTCGACTGAAGGGAAGTTTACAGGAATGAAGAGCCATGATTGTCATGTCGTGATGCAGCGTCTTCTTCCATTTGTATTTGCATATCTTCTTCCAGAACCAATCCACCAAGCAATTGGAGGTATATTTCGAACTCCCATTACTTTCTTACTACCATAATATTACTATATATATGTACTACTTAACGTGTTTCATTTTTGTTTATAGGAGTTGGTGCATTCTTCCGAGATTTATGTTCAAGAACGCTTACCGTCCATGGGATACGTAACTTGGAGGCCAACATCCCGGCTCTCCTTTGTAATCTTGAGAAGATTTTTCCACCTTCCTTTTTTGACGTTATGGAACATCTTCCTGTCCACCTCCCACGAGAAGCAGCCTTAGGAGGCCCTGTTCAATACCGATGGATGTATCCGTTCGAGCGTTATATGTTCCACCTGAAGAAAAAGGTAAAAAATTTGAGCAGGGTTGAGGGATCTATTGTTCAACAAAGCCTAAACGAAGAAATCTCACACTTTGCCGAAACTTACTTTCCATCGGAAGCTCGTACTAAGGCGAGACGTCCTGGCAGACATGATGATGGAGGTCAGAAAGCTGACTATGCCGTGGTTGTACCTGAGTTGTTTGCCCAAGTTGGTCGACCAATTGGAAAAGGAAAGAAACGCAGACTATCACAACAAGAGGTCACACATTTGCATACGTATATCCTAAGAAACTGTGACGACATTTTGAAGTATGAAAGGTATATCAGTTATTATGCTAAATTTATGAAATTATATATATAACTTCATCAACTAACGACTGCTATGTTATAGGATCTATATGTCCCTCGCGCGTGAATACCATTCTGATAAGTCAGATGCTGAACTTGCTGTCTTAAAAGATGAAGAATTTCCGGGGTGGTTGCCATGTTATGTAAGTTTAAGATAATTACTTACTCTTACTTTTACAAGTTTTCACGTTCATATGTTGCTTATATCTTACATATATCATTTTTTAGGTGTCTGACAGTATAGCACGAGGTGATGAAATCCCAACATGGTTAGTGGAGTTTGTTCATGGGTTAAGAAGCACCGCGACTTCATATCGCGGGTTTTGCACTAGGGGATATTCGTTCAGGATCCGTGAAGAAGGACGTAAAAGGTCAACTTCGGACTATGGTATATCGGCGCAAGCCGGTGATACCATGTACTATGGGATTTTAAAAGAAATCTTGGAAATCTACTATCCAGGAATGTTGAACTTGCGGTGCATTGTGTTTATGTGCGATTGGTATGACCCATCCAATGGTCGAGGGGTTCGAGTTGACCCTCTTGGTGTTATTTCGATAAATTCTAACCGGAAACTACCGTATTACGATCCATTTATCCTTGCGTCTCAAGCAGACCAGGTATCAATACAGTAATATGTTTACCTACTTACTCGTTGTTAAGGTTCTTGTTCATGTATATTACCAATAACTGATTTTAATTATTACTAGGTTTGCTACATTCCATATCCTCGAGTTGCCTACCGTAGAGATCCGTGGATCACAGTAACAGCAATAAACCCTAGAGGAAAAATCTATGGAGT
Organism: Draba incana; assembly: GCA_963576765.1. Lineage (NCBI taxonomy): Eukaryota > Viridiplantae > Streptophyta > Magnoliopsida > Brassicales > Brassicaceae > Draba > Draba incana. Next base: position 33,219,466 of record OY755205.1, read on the forward strand.
TCCAGAACATGATGCTCTACAACCATCGAGAAGTGTAGAAATGTCACCGGTTGAGGAAATGGATAACATCGACCTTGTCGTTGATGTCGCTCATGAGGGGGATGATCTAGTGCATTCGGACGAAGAGGAAACACGTGGAGAATTTGACGACGATTCAGACTCCATCCCTAGTGAAGGTTTCTCCGAAGATTCAGAATAATAATTTGTGAATAAATATTTGCTTATTACTTCATGTTGTTCTCCAGAATTGTGTGTTCCATATAATATATTTCATTTGGTTACCAAAACCAATTGCAACTGCAATAAAACATTACATTTAATGAAACATAAAATTTAAAACAGATAAAATAAACAGGTACATTATAGAGTTTGAAATTTTAACACACAACCGTTATGGTAAATAAAACATTACATTTAATGAAACATAAAATTTGAAACAGGTAAAATAAACAGGTACCACTCCGAACTTACCTTTTGTTAGAACCATTTAGTGATGTGCTTTCCCTTTTTTTTCTTTTCTGCATAATCTACAAATCCGTCACATAATTCCCTTTTGATTGCATCAACATCTATATTTAAGTTTGGCTTCTCTGGGCTTTGGGCGCAGTGAAAATCATAGTAATGATCATTTTCTGCAGATTCTATAAATCCGTCGCACAATTCTCTTTTGATTGCATCAACATCTAAATTTATGTTTGGCTTTTCTGGGCTTTGGGCGAATTCATAACCATAGTCGTGATCCTTACATACGTTTGAACCACTTCCACCGTAAGTATATGAATTTTCCATCAATTTACATGGTTGATCGACTTCGATACCTCGCTTATGGTCAGAACATTGTGGCTGCCTATCGTACATATGGTGGATGTTTGGCGAGCATTGGGTGTCAGGCACTATTGTTGATGTGGAATCTTCTTTATGGATTGGTGAGCACGTATCAAATTCCCACGAGTAAACGGGAATCTCTTGAGTGAATTCGTCGCAATCACCAGGGGTTTCCCACGAGTATTTTGGATTAAAATAAAATTTTCCCTCGGATGTTGTTTTTTCGTCTCCATTAGGAGACCTAGAAGACATTTCTGTGTTATTTAGATGTGTAGAAGAGTTACACTCCATGAGCTGTATTTATAGTCTAAGTTATATGTAAAAACTGTCGGTATTCCGTCTCTATTCCGTCTGTATTACCGATGGAATTAACACCGTAGGAAATCCGACGGTTTTTGATGTCGGCAAAGTTTGAGTGGTTATTAGTTAGGTGAAATGCAGTGGCCGATGGGATTGGTGGGGTCGTATGTCGGCGTGATTTGGCGGTTTTCCGACGGAAATCCGACGGACTATATGTCGGCAAAGTTTGAGTGGTTATTAGTTAGGTGAAATGCAGTGGCCGATGGGATTGGTGGGGTCTTATGTCGGAGTGATTTGACGGTTTTCCGACGGAAATCCGACGGACTATATGTCGGCAAAGTTTGAGTGGTTATTAGTTAGGTGAAATGCAGTGGCCGATGGGATTGGTGGGGTCGTATGTCGGCGTGATTTGACGGTTTTCCGACGGAAATCCGACGGTCATCCGTTCTACATAAGTTGGCACATTTTCTCATTCCTTCATAAAAATTTTGAACATAATTTCAAAACACAGAAAAATTCAACTGCTTAATGGCAAACAGAGATCTATGGAATTACTATATAGAAAACCGAGCCCCCGGTCAAAACCCTCAAACCACACCTCTTGTTCCTTCAAGCCCTCCTTACGATAACTTAAATGTTACTGATGCTGAACCGACAATTTCACTCCATCCAACTCAACAATCCCAGAACCAAATGCCCGTAATACCGGGACCAGGCCAAGTGGTACGGCGAGGCCTGTTTCGAAAGAGGTCTCATGATGCAAAGGTGATGCGAGGTGAAAGTTCTCAGCCACGCCCAACACAAGATTTTATTCGTGAGGTCATTAATGAGGCACCACAAGCCGACCAGGATTTTAGTAGTCCTCGGTGGACTTCTACTATCGATTACATAATTCGAGAAGGTATATATATATATATTTACCGTTATTACTATTACAATGAGTGTGGTTGACAAATACAAAATCAATCATTTATAAATGTAGGTTCTTATCACAATAGGACCACACCATTCTGGACACAGGTTGCTGAAATTCAATGCCCGCGTTCACAATTTGTGAAAGTAAAAAAGGTCCACGTTTCCTTCCAATTTTATTAACATTTAGAGAAACAATTTATCTGACAAGCTAGTATATTCCAATTAATCTATCAGATGGTGGCTATGCTCTCTAGTTTGACCCCCACTGACCATGGAGGTCTGCTTGTCACCTTAAAAGATCCGTCGGGAATAATCGAGGGAACCATGCACCATAACATATTCAAGAATGACGAGTACAGACTCACGACTGCTGTCGGTGCGGTTGTCATCCTGAAGAATGTTACTGTATGCCGTTTTGATAGGAACCCAAAGTACCTAAACATCACAGAGCGGAACATTGTTAAGGTACATACACCATTCGTTTATAAATATTTGTGGGATTGGTACATAAATTTTTTTGTTTTGAAACAGATAATCGGTGCCAATTCCATGATTGCAGAATACCACCCAACGGAAGTATGCACCATCGAGGAGGAAGATGAAGGAAATACTGGGTACGCATATGAAACAGTTCCAGAATCAGATGTAGAATAAATAATTTATGTTGCTTTTGTGTTAAATAATTTCCTACTATCTATTCTACGCGTGTAACCGGATAATGTTGTTATTTATGTGTAATATGTTACTATTTTGTGTTGCTTTTGTGTTAAATAATTTCCTACTATCTATTCTACGCGTGTAACCGGATAATGTTGTTATTTATGTGTAATATGTTACTATTTTGGTATTGAAATTCTGTATTTTTTTATAATGTAGTTACTAAGTTATATCCAATGGTTACTTTTATTTTTTCGGTTCAGTTCTCGTCGGTTCCAGTTCGGTTCAGATAGGAAATTTAGTAACAAAAAACCCTAATTTTCTTCGATCAGTTTCTCTAATTGATTAACAAAATTAAAGACTAAACCAAAGGAATTGAGCCATACGAACATCTATGTAAATGAAACCCTAAATCCCTATAAAGCAATTGGAAAATTAATTTGAAAAAAAAAAAAAAATTCCGTCGGAATTCCGTCTTTATTTCCGACGGGATTCCGACGGATGTTAAAATTTTATTTATAATTTTTATTCGAAAAATATTTTTAAAAGTAAAAATTAAATTCCGTCGGAATTCCGTCTTTATTTCCGACGGGATTCCGACGGATATTAAAATTTTATTTAAACTTTTAATTCGGAAAATATTTTTTAAAAATTTTTTTAAATCCCTTCGGAATTCCGTCGGAAATAAAGACGGAATTCCGACGGATTATAAATTTTTTTAAAATTTAATTTCGAAAAATATTTAAAGAAATAAAATTTAAATCCGTCGGAATTCCGTCTTTATTTCCGACGGAATTCCGACGAAAACCCTAATTCCCCTTGCCGCCTTTGACCTTTGGTTTCACCGCCAAAGCGGCAATTCCGTCGGAAATTCCGTCGGAATTTTTAAAGGCCGTCGGAATGCCGTCGTCTACTGTTATAAATCCACAGACTTCGTCTTCTCCGATTCCATTCGCACAAAACTGTAAAAAAAAATTTTTCCTCCGCCGATTACGCCGTCGTCACACCGTCGTCACACCGCCCCAAATCTTTCACCAAATCATAATCAATGTACGTTTTATATAATTGTATAGAGTTTTTGTGGATTTTTTGTTGAATTTCGAGTTTGTATATGGTTTTAGTGAAATTGGATAGAGTTTTTGTGATTTTGTGGTTGAATTTGGAGATTGGATAGAGTTTGTGTGATATTGTGATAGAATTTGGAGATTGGAAAGAGTTTTGGTGAAATTGTATAGAGATTTTTGAGAAATTTGGAGATTGTATGAGAATTTTTGTGAATTTGGAATTAAAAGTTTGTATATAATTTTTGTAAAATTGTATAGAGTTTGTATATAATTTTCAAATGTTTTAATGATTTTTATGATTTTTTTTTTAAAATATGTTTATGAATAATATGTAAAATACTATGAAGAAAATACTAATTATTAACAACCTAAACCTTAAAATTTTAAAAACTAATTAAAAAAACTAAAATTTAAAACTTGAAATCCAACAAAATTTAAAATTTATTAAATCCTTAAAATTTAAAAAATTTTATTTCCATTATTAAAAATTGTCCACATTAGAAATGTTTTTTTGATTTTGAGTGATTTTTAAAAAATTTAGTATTTGAATAATATGTCTCAATTTTCAATTTATAAATATCATATATACAATATTTTAAGAATATCATTTACAATCCTTTAAATTTTAAAATTAAATAACATTAAGAAAACATTTTAACTCTTTACATTTTTAAAACTAATTAAAAAATTTTAAAAATTTATTTGTAAATTTTTAAAAATTTTAACCTTTAAATCCTTAAAATCCATTAACTTTTATTTGAAAATTTACAATTTCTCATAAATTTCTAATTGGAATTCGTAGGCAGCATCATCGCTCTAGGACTAGGACTCCCAGTACGGGAGGTGCGAGTGCGAGTCACACTCAGGTTCCCGACAGTAATGTCGCGGTAGAGACGCCACGCATGTCTCAGCCCATGGGTACATCCAGCTCAGCTCCCACGGTCATGAGCATCGAGGAGTTTCTGTCGCAGCCCGGACGTGATAGGTTGCCTCGTCTAGATCCAGACGTTCCACCTAAAACGACATGGTATGTATTTTTTTAAATATCTAATGGTTTTAATTAATTTATGTTAATATTTAACTAAATATTAAAATAGGTTTCAATACTCGGGGAACGGGATTACGAGTTCTATCAATGCAATGATGAATTGCTTGGTAACTAAACCGTATCCCTCATACAGTGATATGCCAGTCGAGGACCGAGACACATGGTTCCGGCAATTTGCGGTATGAGTTTTTTTTAATCTTTTTAAAATATATTTCTTATATGACTCATTTTAATTTCTAATGCGTGAATGTTGTTTTTTTTGCAGCAAGAGTTTACGTGGGACCCGGTCATCACGTCGATGGTCCGTAAGCAGTTCGATGCAAAGGCTTCGAGGAAGTACTCGTTGAAGATGAACGAGTGGAAGGAGAAGTGGTACAAGAAGAGGGAGGTGCCTAAAGTTTTGCAAGAGAAACAAACCTTATGGGCTGGACTTCTTGAACATTGGGAACGCGAGGAAACTCGGGCGTCCTCGATGCAACACTCATCTAACCGCAATAGCGACAGGAAGGGGAAGGGAAAGGCGACCCACAACCTCGGAGCAACGAGCAAGGCGTCAGTTGCGGATAAAATGGTAAGTTCGATGCTTTTTTAAATATTTCATACTTTTTATAATTCGCTAATGAAATTTTATATGTTAACAGTTTCAGGAAACCGGTGTGCTTCCATCAAATCTAGATTTGATCAAAGCAACGCACACCAACAAGAAGACCGGTGAAATTCAAGATCCGGTTGCTCGAGAAATCGTGGAAACCGTGGAGAGGCGGCAGGAGGAGTACCTCCAATCGCAACCGATCGAGGAAGGAACTCCGGCGGCCACCGAAGTTCCAGTGGAGAAGGTCAACGAGTTCACGTACGAGGTTAGTAACCGTGTCGTTTTTAATCTAATTTCAAAATAATTTTTACTAGAACTAACTTATACGCTTTCATTATTTTTTTCCCGTAGGCGACTCCGAAGACAAGAGGCCGTGTATACGGTCTCCCTGAAGAAAGTTCGTCGTCCGTCTCCTCGGTTCGATATGTCGGTGCTAGCCGATTGTTGGCGGAAAACCGAGACTTGACCGAGCGCCTTAGGGCAATGGAGCAAGCGAGAGAGGCAGATAGGGCGGAGGCGGAGCGAGCGAGAGAGCAAGATAAGGCGGAGGCGGATCAACGATTTAACGCGCTGGAACAGAAGATGAACGAGTTCTTCCGTAACCATAGGCCCGAGTAGATTTGTTTTATATTTACGTTTAAATACTTTTAAATGTAAAACTTTTAAAATACTTTTAAAACAATTTAATATATTGTTTTCTTAATTTTAAATTTAATTTTAATAATTTAATTTCTTTTTATTTATTCAATTTATTTAAATAATTTCCATTTTTTTAAAAAATGCGCATGCTGTCGGAATTCCGTCGGAGATCTCATTTCCGACGGAATTCCGACGGTTTTGTTTTCCGACGGAGGTCTAATTTCCGACGGAATTCCGACGGTTTTGTTTTCCGACGGAATTCCGACGGAGGTCTAATTTCCGACGGAATTCCGATTAAATGTCGACAGAATCCGGCAATCCGTTTTCCGTCTGAGAACCGTCGGAAACCACCGACAGTTTTCCGACGGTTTAAACTTTCCGACGAGATAGAAACGACGGACTGTTACCGTCGGAAATCCGTCGGAAAAAGGGTAATTCCGACGGATTTCCGACGGTTTTGCCGTCGGAATAGGCAGTGTTTTCTTGTAGTGACTGTATTTGAATTGCCTATAGTTGGGTTCAAGTTTTATGGTAATTAAACACGGAAAAGGGGTAAGGTATTTTCAGACTTGGGTTGTTCTCAATGGATTTTGGCTATGAGTATAGGCATGGTTGATAGATCCATTTCATTGATAATGATATGACGAGCGTGGGCTAAGCTTCTACGGGGTCACAAATTTCATCGAGGTATTTCTTTGTTTCTCTTTGTGGGATAATAAATGGTTGGATTTGCTGTTTTGATTTGATAAAATTCCTTCTTCATTGTCTTAAAAGACTTTTAGAATTGTTATGTGAGGTCACTGAAAGAGTATATATGAGGTTTTATTACTACTTCATCACAAATGCCAAATATTTTCTATATTTATCATATGTGTTTGATGCATATATTAGCCCAAAATCTCGGATTATTAGTCTAATTTGTGTTCCAGCAGTCAAGTGCTTAATATGCTATTGAGAAAGGACAAAGCTATGACTTCCAATTCAACATAAGGTTTGTTACATCACAATTGTGATTTTGTACTTCCTCTACGTAAAAGACCAAACTTTCGTCAAATTAACAAAATCTGAGATATAACGCCTTCCCTTCTTCTTTTTACTATTCTCACCAGTTTGCAAACACATATCATTTGCATCATTACTAGATTAAATCAACATTCTTTTCAACATTGGTTTAGATGGTTATTAGTTGATACGATTTTAGCAGTGTTTCTTTGAGGTATAACAAGCACTGTTCATGTAGTTTTGGACTAAAGTGGTCTCTAAGTACAGTTCATCACCACCAACAACCATGTGATACTATCCTCCCTATATTTCTGATTTTTAACATCCAAATTAATTTCACCCTTCCAGAAATCAAAGGCATGCACTCATGTTTTCTCTTCACTTTTATTTTTCCACGGCTCTTGGTGAATGCTTGTATTTTTATTTTGGTTTTCTAAAGGTCAAAATTCCTGTAATGCTAAGTTTACCATATTAGAGTTGCAAAAGCACAATGGTTTAAGTATGGGGGTTTATGTGGTAGAGTTAAAAGTTTTACAAGTTATGTGGCACGTAACGCACGTTCAGTTCTTCTTTCTGTTACATGTTCTTTTTGGCGGTCAATATTCTACCTATCATATGGACTTCTCTCTTTCCATTTTACTCAATGATGGCAATTGATGTTTTTAACTGTAATGAGACCCTCAAGGAGTACGACCCGGCACTTTCTCCTATATGATGAGACTATGCGTGTTGAATGAAACTACTCTTCACTCTTTAGCTTTTCTTTAGCCTCTTTTAAAATCAGAACATTCAAATGAGGTATTACAAAAGAAACCACATGTACATTTACTTTCTTGCTAGATAAGCGTCTTTTTAGGTGTTACATTTAGTGAAGTTCTCAAGTTTAATAGAGTGTATGACTTTTCTGAGAATGAGTAAATAGTTCAAAGAAGATGTGGAAGAAGAAGAAAGGAGTCTCACCTTTACTCCGTTACCATTTCTCCCATGATAATTTGAGTTTATTTAATAGTATTCTCTATTAGAGTAATTAAGACTAAAATTCCAAATGAATTGAACATTTACAACATTTTTTGCCTTGCCATTTTCAACATATGTACAATGTACTATATAGCCATGCAAGGGCCAAGAAAACTCTTTCCAAACAAGTCTCGTATGTACAAAATTAAGTGAATCAAATTAAGAGGCAACAATATTCACACCAATCTAACTATGTTTTCAATTTAAAATAGAGGACAGTATAAATATTTGAAGTTCTACAACTCTAAGAGTCATTGGAACAAGGGAATGACTCTATGGAGGAATGATTTAGAAAACACAAAACAAGGTGGAGACTAATGAAATTCAGAAAATTCTAGATTCGCAAAAAGAAATGTTTTCTTCTTTCTAAGGTTTTGTTTGATATCCTGAATAAAGAATATATGGGAGTTTTGACATGTTGGTGTGTAGTTTCACTTTTTTTTCCTCACAAGTTGCACAAGTCTCCTATTCGAGGAACAGTTTTACCACTATGTTCGAGGAATACATGTTTCACTAAAAATCACGTAGGGTTTCAGAGTCTACATAGGTTATGTATATATAGTTTTACATATAATATATGTCCAAATATACACAAGAACTAGAAAAACATGTGTTATAAGCGGGATAAAATGATTGTCGAACAAAATCAATAATTTTAGTTAAAAAAAATAATAATGGTGAATTATTATACATTATTTAAGACACATTTTTTATATTTAAATTTTGCGAGTATTTTGTATACAAATGTGTTTCACCCATAAAATAATTAAACCAACAAATTACATTAATAATTATTTTACTTGTAAGAAGGTGTATTTATGAAAAATTTAAAACATCTACTTGTCAAACAAAACAACACATGTAAAAATATATATGCAAAATTGTTTTACATGCTCATATATTTTCAAAATTTAATAAATTGTTTATTTCTATCTTAAATCAATTTTTTTTGGTGTATATGTTCAATTTTTTCACATTTAATTGTATGCTTTAAATCTACAATTTTTGAAATATTTAAATTTTGGCAAGTTTAAGATTTCCAAATATTTTTAATTTTGGCAAGTTTAGGAAGATTCAAATTTGTTTGGCAATTAGAGTTATAGTAATCAAAATAAGTATATTTGGAAATAAATGTGTTTAGTAATGAGTATAAAAAAAATTAAATAAATAAATAAAAATAAAGAGAAGGAAAATTGTGGAAGTGACACATAAGCAAAAATGGTCTTAAATGTTCCTCTTTTAATATATAGGATGACTATTGTTTTCAGATAAATTTTGAGAAAACTTACATAAAAATAATATACATATTTAACACAAAAATGAATATCTACGGTTAACAGTCTACAAGATATACATATGATTTAAGATAATTATTATAACAATAAAGTATAAACCAAATAAAAATACATAAAACTAAAAAAATTGTAGACCACAACCCGCGCGTATGCGCGGGTGCTCACATAGTAATAAATAAACTGAGCCGAGCTGAGGTACGAAATACTCTAACTCATCATGAACTAAGCTAAGCCGAGCGAGCTAGCTCATTTTGACACCTATAAATTTGACAATGAAATTTAGTCATGTAAATACTCTTTATTGATTTTATTTTTCGATTTATTGTTTTCTATTTTTCTATTGTCATATGGAAGTATAGCTAGGTCCGGTCCTGAGAGGAAGCAAAAAAAGTTCATGCTTCCGGCCCAAATTTTTTTTAAAAATTTTCTTTATATATTACCGGCCCCTGAAAAATACATAAAACATAGTGTAGGCGAATTGGTTTTGGATGGTACATTTTAGTGACCCCAATTTTTTTTTTTTGCTTATGGCCTTCAAATATCTAGGATTGGCACTGAGTACAGCACAGTACCACATATGACTCCACAATAGACAGTTTTCCTATCATCACAAAGATCAATGACATACTGTTTTATCAATACCATGTTTACGATGGACACTTTTATTCTTTACACACAACTCTGCGTAAAAAATTTTTGATGTAAAAACATTAATTAATTAATCATCCTTAATCAACCGCTAAGCAAGAAACTTCGTGTGCATAATCGCTTAAGACCGCAAAAGAATTTAAGAGGAATTTGGCTAAATTTCTCTATCGTTACTCTCGTCATGCAAACCAATTAGCATTCTCCAATATGTCCAAACTTTCACAACATATGAAACTATTGCATCTTTGACATTATTGGGCTGTATCCGAATCTATATAGTGGCTGAAACAATGTGGGTTAATATTTGACTATTATATGTCACTAAAATAATAAGACAATCGACTGATGAAATAATTGAAAAAGCTAAGTTTGATAAAGTTTTCGATAAATAATGGCAAAATGGTAACAACTATGTTGAGTAGATTAATAACATTTTGCTTATAATATTTCTAAAGGTAATGAAAAATCTCCTCAACTATCTCCAAAACGTGAAAAATCTCCTCAACTATTTTTTAGTAAAAAAACTCTTAATTAATCTCTATCGGTAAAACTAACCTTCCGTCCACAATAATGTTTAAATTCTATAAAAATAATAATTTTTTTTTAAAACGATAAAGTGTCTCAAATAATGGCAAAGTAGCACGTCGTCATCATTGTTATCATGATAATTAAAAAAATAAAAAGAACAAATTCTCTAACTTCAGAATTTAGATTTTTTGAGTATTTACGTAGAGAATTGACGTTGTTCTTGTTTCTTGACTTTGAATAAACTAAAAAAGTTTCAAACGAATATTTTTTGATAAAAATCATGAATTATTAAAGGTGTTTCAAAATAAATCCAAAACAACAACAAGTTTAATCAAAAAATAGAACCTCCTAAAAGCAAAAACATGTTCCAAAAACCAAAATGATATCGAAAAAGAATAATATAAAAAATAAATGTATTGAAGATTGTTTTGGTTGGGTTGTGTCTTCTTCATTTTTTGATATAGAATCACAAAATATGCAAAATAAATCACAAAAATCTCGCAAATCTTTTCAAAATATTAGAAAAAATAAAAACAAAATGAAGTGGCGGTGGGCACAAGGAATCTTACGGACGAGGAAAGAAGCATATGCCCAATAATGATACGCCATGCCGTGGGAGAGAAAAAAATACATTGATTTTTTATTAAAAACCAAAAATATTAATTAAAATTACCAGAAACCGCCACGTGTATCGCTACCTGGCGGTATAGAAGCATAGCATCTTCTAGTTCTTCTACCCAGAAACAAAATCCCAGAAAACACAAATACTAAATAAATAAAATAAAAAGATTACATTTTTATTTATTTTTCAGTTTTTTTCATCTTCATCATCAAAATCAAACCAAGAAAACCTCAATAATTCTTCTTCTCAAAATCCAAATCCTTGTTCTGGGTTTTTCTCTTTAATCCTTAGAAACGTCCCGATTCAGATTTCAAAAACCCGTGAAAGATATCAGAGTTCGTAATCGGAGGTGATTTGTGTCCGATTTCCCGTGATAGATTCAAATTACGCATTTTTCAATCAAGGGTTTTCTGCAAAATCGTGTTTTTCCCGAGATTTTAGGGTAAAATTGATTCTGGATGATCTTTGTTCATCAAAGATTCTGTATATGCATGTCTGATTTTTTGTTTTTGACAATACAGAGGAGAAGTGCTGATGCTTTGTGACGATTCTTCCGTAACCTTGTAAATGGAGAATCATTTCATCTCTTATTGGCATCGAACCTCTGCAAAGTTGTATAGTCATCGTGGTCTTGAGATTTGGTACGAATTCGACAAATCGGATGTGCAATAAGCGCCTTAATAATAATAATAACAAATGGATTCCGGTTCTGTGAACTCATCTGCGGTAACTAGTCCAGTCTCTAGCTTAAACGACGAATCGAATCGTGTTAAATTCCTTTGTAGCTTCTTAGGTAGTATATTGCCTCGTCCTCAGGACGGGAAATTGCGGTATGTAGGTGGAGAGACGAGGATTGTGAGTGTGAGTAGAGATATTAAGTATGAAGAGTTGATGAGTAAAATGAGAGAGCTTTACGACGGTGCGGCCGTTTTGAAATACCAGCAGCCTGATGAGGATCTTGATGCTTTGGTTTCGGTTGTGAACGATGACGATGTGACGAATATGATGGAGGAATATGATAAGTTAGGTTCAGGAGATGGGTTTACTAGGCTTAGGATCTTTCTGTTTTCGTCTCCTGAGCAGGACGGTTCTTCGCATTATGATGATCAGAGGGAATCCGAGAGGAGATATGTTGATGCTCTTAATAATTTAATAGAAGGGACGGATTTCAGGAAGATGCAGCAGCATCCTGATTCGCCTCGTTTCAATATGATGGATGATTTTTCGATGATGGAACCAATGTTGAATCAGCTGAGTATTGATACTGGTGGTGGTAGTCAGAGGGGCAACGAGATACCTATGGGGCAGTATAGTAATCTTCACCAGCTTAGGATTCCTCGTGTGGGTTCCGGGCAGATGCTTGCACAGAGGTATGGTGAAGTAGAAGGTACATGGAGTCCTTACTATTCCCCAAGGCACCATGGTCATCATGATCCTAGAACTTTTCAGGAGTTCCCGTCCTCGCCTTCTTCTGCTCGTTATCGAATGCAGTATGGGGAAGTTCCAGATAAGGGGTTTGATAGAATGCCTGAGGAGTACGTGAGGCCGTCGCAAGCAAGCCATCATCCTTTCTATGAGCACCAGGGACAAGTTCCTGACAATTTAGTGTGGGTCCCAGCTGGAGCAATGCCACCTGAGAGTAAAGGAGGTTTTCCTGGGAATGTACTTCACGGTGGTCCAGGTGGCTATGAAGGGAGTAATATATGCGAGAACTGTCGTGTAACAATTCATAGGAATCATCAGCCTTTTGAGCAGCTTAATGTAGGCAATAATGGATTTCTTCCGGCGCCTGCTCATTGTGCACAGTGTCCACCCAATAGGGAAAGTTTCCTGCTTAACACAGACCCAAAGCCTACTCCTCATGGAGGTTATCCAAATGAGACTTTTGGGCATGATAGAGGATGGAACGTTGAACAACAGGTGAATCCTAATCCTAATCCTAATCCTCTACGGATGGAGGAAGGGAGGCCAAATATTTCTAATGTTGGAAGACCAAGCGATCATTACACTCTTGATGGTCCTGGGATGAATTATCCTCTTGGCCATCGAGCTGGGCCTGAAATTTCCAATGAAGGGTTTCATGATAAACCTATTGGTGGCATTCCGTTGAACTTGTCCAACCCTTCAGCTGAGGAATGTGGGTTTCGGTATGGTAACAATCTCTATGCTCCTGGACCTGAAAGTTTCCACTCAGCAGGTCATAGCCATATGCACCCGCAACAAAATATTTGGCAGAACACTTCAAATCCTATAGTTGGTGCTCCAGGTTTACCCATGCAAGTCAATGGCACTGTCAGCCAGACTGTTATCAGGAATCCGATAGAAACTGCTCCTAGGTATTCTATTGGAATGGATAATCAAAGTGTTTTGGTCGGTTCTCCGCAGAAGATCTCAGGCTTTGATGGAATGTCTTCCCCTGCCCAACCTTACTACCCCAATCCCCAATATCAAGATAGCGCCTTCCCTCTAGACCCAAAGTGGGTGCCATCTGAGAAACCGCCAGTGCATAACGAATATCTACAGGTGTTTGAGCCGTTGTCAGGACCATTATTACAGACCAACCTCAATGCTGCACCAATTGCGCAGACACCAGATTGTCTTGAAGTGGGGAGGCCAGTGGAAAGCAAGGTTGCTCAAGGAGGTGATCAGTTTAACTATGTTGATCCTACTTCTTACCTAGAAAATCCTCAACCCTTAGCTGAAGAAAAGAATGATAAGGGTAACCTAGTACAAGTAACTCCAGCTACTCCTCCTGAAGGGGCAGAGCTATCAGTTGAGCGTTTGAGTTTCTTGCCTGAGTTAATGGAATCTGTGAAGAGGGCGGCATTAGAAGGAGCTGCTGAGGTCAAAGCTCATCCTGAAGAAGCCGATGATCATGTGAGGCCAGAGGTTGTGGAAAACGAATCAGAGCATGTGGTGAGTATTATGAGCTGCTAGCCTGTTATAAGGGCTTTAATGTGTGTTCTTTTCTTCTGATTTTCATTCTGCAATAACGTTATGTTTTTCAGAATGCTCAAGTCCAACCTGAGGTGGATTCCGATAGCGACAACCCTAATAATTTTAAGATTGAACCAACGAAGGCCGAGGCTGAAGCTCTATCCAGGGGACTTCAGGTTTGTACAAACTTGCTTATTTTGTAACATGTCTTATGAAATATTAAAACCAAACAAAAAAATTTGGTGTATCTTTGGTTGCTTACCCATAGTCATTGACTTTGTTACCTTTGTTTTCACTTTTTTTTGTTTAGACTATAAGAAACGATGATCTGGAGGAGATTCGAGAGTTAGGTTCTGGAACATATGGATCTGTTTACCATGGCAAATGGAAAGGCTCAGATGTTGCTATAAAGAGAATAAAAGCTAGTTGTTTTGCCGGCAAACCTTCTGAAAGGGAACGTTTGGTATAATTGAATCCTTTTTGACAATCCATTAATTTTAACATTTTGATCAATAGTAACTCTAATATTATTCTCCATACTCTAATATGCTTTTGCAGATAGAAGATTTCTGGAAAGAAGCCCTGTTATTGAGCTCATTGCATCACCCGAATGTTGTGTCTTTCTATGGGATAGTTCGTGAAGGTCCTGATGGTTCTCTAGCAACCGTTGCCGAGTTTATGGTTAACGGATCTTTGAAACAGTTCTTGCAGAAGAAAGACAGGTAAAAATATTCACACATTTATGCATTATTATACTATTTTCCTATAGTATTCAAATATCTGACTTGAGCACTTGGGTTGATCCCGCTAGAACTATTGATCGTCGCAAAAGACTCATCATAGCCATGGATACGGCATTTGGAATGGAGTATATGCATGGAAAGAACATAGTTCATTTTGATTTGAAATGCGAGAATCTACTTGTGAACATGAGAGATCCTCAGCGTCCTATATGCAAGGTTAGGTTTTTGCGCATCTGATCTCCCAATGGAACGAGGAACAAACTTATATTTGTATTAAACCTCTCTCTTTCCAGATCGGTGATTTGGGGTTATCAAAGGTGAAACAGAAGACATTAGTGTCTGGAGGTGTTCGTGGGACTTTGCCATGGATGGCACCTGAGCTCTTGAGTGGCAAAAGCAACATGGTCTCCGAAAAGGTAATCGATTATCTTTAATTTTGCAGCATTTTGTTTTCAATCTTTCGAATTGCACAATCACTAACCAAGTCTGTTTTCTTTCAATAAGATCGATGTTTACTCGTTTGGGATTGTAATGTGGGAATTGCTCACTGGTGAAGAACCTTATGCAGACATGCACTGTGCTTCCATAATTGGTAACCAACAACAACTTCCTTGCTTATCTTTATATACTTGTGAATGGTAGATTTTATGAAATTAAGACAAATAGATTGGTGGGTTTTTGTTACAGGAGGTATAGTGAATAATACATTGCGTCCGAAAATCCCGCAGTGGTGTGATCCAGAATGGAAGGGATTGATGGAAAGTTGCTGGGCCTCTGAGCCTACAGGAAGACCATCTTTTGCTGAAATCTCACAGAAGCTCAGGAACATGGCTGCTGCTATGAATTTGAAATAAATAAATTAAGAAAAAATCGACTTTCCGTTTCATTTGGTTGCAATAATCAAGTTATAGTGAGAGTCCCAGAAGAAAAGAAAAATAATGATGATGATGATGATGATGAACAAGTAGAGATGGTGATAGTGCCAGGGATCTTGAAGATGAGAGGCTTCTATTTACTTGGGTTTTTATAAAAAGTATAGTTAGCCTATTTTTGGTTACCACTTTGGTTTGCGGTTGGAACGCGAAAATGAGCGTTTTGTGCGAGAAAGAGAAATGGTGTTTATGGGGTATATATTGTTTTATGTTTGAATTTAGAGGATTTTAGTTGCAACATTTGATCCAGCAATGTGTTGGTTGCACTTGTGATCATCACTAAGGTCTGTCTCTGGTTCGTTATTTTTTTTTGGGTATAATTTTTGGTGTTTGTATATAAAATTTTATGGTCGAAGAACGGTATACATTACATTAGATTATTCTTTCTTTTTGTTCAGAAGGTTGATATGATATTTTTATCTTAAGGATTGAAGAAGAGCTAAATAAAATTATGGAAGCATTAATCATGCAGATAATTGTGTCGAACCCTTGCTTGTGGGCGGATTAATTAAGATCTTTCACCAAATCATATTGCGGGTAGATTACTACTACGCACTTACTCTACTTAGACGTTAAAAGAAAACCTTAGCACTACTTACTCTTTTTATATTTCTTTTGTCGACATGCATTTTGTTAATTTAAAATTTAGATTCCCGGAGATGAGATTCCATTCTTTTATCATTTACAAGAAAATTTGAAGTATTGTGATTGTTTGATTTTAGGGTTACTTAGGTAGATAGTAAAATTCTGAAGCATAATCTAATGATGATGTTTGCAAATTGGTATTTAATAAAAAAAGGCATTCTCTTATGCAGTTTGACCCAAATATCTTTACGTTTATGTGGAGTTGTGTCGCTATAAAAATGGTATCTAGTAATAATATGTATCATCGAGTGTAAAACAGTAATATATCAATGAATAAATATAGCATGTTATTATTAAAAATCGTGTGAAACCGTTTTGATATCATCAAAAGTAACGGGAGTAGACAAAATATATAGCACGTTCTCTTCAAAATTCAAATAACTGATATTACAATGGGTAAGAGTATAATCCTATTCACTATCTAATTTAAAAAGTTCAAAAGCTATTTTACTTAATCAATGAAAATAGTAAGGTTCGTAATGCATATATCATTTGATTTTATAAATCCACGATTCGAGTTCTATTTATCATCATACAGCCAACATCATATCCTGGTTTTTGAAAATTCTAAATCTGTAATTTGACTCTTAACTACACTCTTGAATCTAGAATGTTTCCAATCGATTTTGAAACTGCGTTAAAATTTGTTATATCGTTTGTTACCAATAAACAAAACTTCGCCGTCTAGTCCAAAAAGATCCCGAGATTCGAACAAACCCAACCCACATTTTATTAGACCAAGAAATTAGTGTTATTATAGAGATGAGGTTAGGTAATGGATTAAAGGGTCCAAATACATACTTGAGAGATGCCAACAAAATGTGACAGGACTGCAATAATCTCTATCTCTTTCTCTAAATAGTTAGTAATTATTAGGTTTGACTTTTATTAATGTTTTGTTTATTAATCAATAAATATCGTAAACTAATTCTAATAAACAATTATATTCTTCGCTATGTACACCAGAAAAGTCAGCCCCCTCGCAAGTACAAAAGAACTTCTAAAAATAAATTGACATTTAAAAACTAAGCAAGTGAAGTAGGAGAAGAATGAAAGCATGAAATTAGCAACTCCAATGTCGTATCTTCCTTGTTAACAGAACATCCTTCTAACCAATTACCAATTTTATTATAAGAGAACTATACAAAATGTTGTGTTAATCATTGCACCCATGGACTTATAAATAACAAACTAAAATTGAATCCATTGATCTTCAAAATGAATATTAGATTTGATCAGATATTATAATTGGCTTCGAGTAAAATTTTGTTCCCTAAATAAAGATAAAGGTTCTTATCAGAATATAAGAACTAATGGAAAAAAATTTATAAAAAAAAATAATAAGCTCATAAAACAAAAATTTTTCCTTTTTCGTGGTACAACTGGTGTTTTAAGTTCTTTCACGTATACTAAAAACTCGGAAAAACGGCTAATTCCCCTATGAACTCATGGATTCCCGTTTATTTATAAATGAACTATTCAGATCGGCCAAAACCCACATAAATTAGTTATATTTTTTTATTTTCCATATAATCTATTTATATGTAATCAATTTACACACAACCGTAGACGGAATGAATTTTCCGTTAACGGACGTGGATGAAAAGTGGAACACGGTTTTGGTTTGGTTTAAAAGATTTTGATTTAAAAAAAAAATTCAGAATAAATTGGCAAAAACAACGTCGTTTTGGTTTTAATTTAATTTAGATGCCCAAAACATAGATCAAACCATGGTTGGCAATAAACATGCGAAGAGACACTACCACCAAGCCAGTTCAATTTATTGCTCGAAAGTCTTGTCCCTATATATTATTAGAGAGATGATTCTCCTAAAAAATCATGCATGTCATCCTCACATTCATTCTCACAATTTAAATGTGACATGACATCCCCTAAATGTGACATGGTAAAACTCTTTGTAAAATTTTCTTATTTAGCTCACTAATTAGCTTAATATTTTTAGATATGGCAATCACTCTTACTCAAATCAATCTTGTCTTTATTTCAAAATTTAAGATTTTAAAAAATATTTTCCTAATTCGTAACTAATATAATAATCTACATTTTTGAACTTAAATTATAAACAGCAAGTCAAAAAGTTTTTCCCTAAATGTGACATGGCAAAACTCTTTGTAAAATTTCTTATTTACCTCACTAATTAGCTTAATATTTTTAGATATGGCAATCACCCTTACTAAAATCAATCTTGTCTTTATTTCAAAATTTAAGATTTAAAAGAATATTTTCCTAATTTTGTAACTAATATAATAATCTACATTTTTCAACTTAAATTATAAATAACGAGTCACTAAAATATTTTTCATATTTTATTAATAAATTATTTTTGTTTTTATTGGTGACCAAAATATCATCACCAAATATATTTTTGTTTTATAGCTTCTTGAAAATGATTTGGATTTTTATTAGAAGAAGAAAACTATACATATCCTCTTCATAAATACCGGTTTATATTTTAAATATTATGAATATAATGTTATGTAAGAAAAATATATTAATAACTTTACCCTTATATTTTATAGATAGATTTTACGATTTATAACTTTTTCCAATTTAAAATACTGTAATTTTTTTTTTAAAACAATAATATTGTATAATTCAAAGCACACTTATTAGGTATCACTTAAAAATAAAAAAATCCAACAGATAATTTACTA
Source organism: Draba incana (assembly GCA_963576765.1). Lineage (NCBI taxonomy): Eukaryota > Viridiplantae > Streptophyta > Magnoliopsida > Brassicales > Brassicaceae > Draba > Draba incana. The sequence goes on from OY755205.1 coordinate 33,238,550, forward strand.
GAACAACTCTCCATATACCTCATAATTACTAAGTTCATTAGTACAAAATATATCAACTTTGTTATGGCGTCTCCAACACATCTCTATTTCCATCTCTATAATATAAATTATTATTTTCCCCATATATTTGAGGATAGAAATAGAAATTTGTTTTGTCTTATTCAAAATAACTCTATAACTGAGAAAAAATTGCATTGCCCTAAAATAGAGATACATTGGAGAGAACAAATGAATGCTATTTTTTACTCTTTTTAGAGTAGAAATAGAGATTTACATTGGAGAAGGTCTTACAATATATTGAAAACAAAATTCTACACTTATAAATAGTCCACATGCTCTTCTTAAATCATAGCATAATTTCTCTTTACTTTTTTAAATTCTTAAAATATGTGTTGAAGTAAAGAAAGTTTGTGTTAAATTTCTCTTTCTGATTTTTAGATGTTTCTTTAGATTCCAAATGATAAAAAAAAATTTTGTTTTAATTAATACAATAATTTAAAATCCTAAAAATTCACAACATTTAAAGGAAACGAAATACAAGATTGAACATCTTAACAATATTAAACCATAATGCAACATTTTCTGGTTATTAAATTTTTTAAAAATTAAAAGAAAAATTAATCGGTGTATTACGCGGGGAGTCATCTAGTTTAATTATATTTAACATGTACAATTTCGTCTGCTTTTTCTCCTTCTTCGATATTTTTTCTCATCTCCAAGAACTAAATATATTGCACTAGACATTCAAGATTCCGATAAATCCGTATCCTAATTTGTCGGAACGACAAATATTTTGTCTGTTTCTACTTCGTGTTGTTTGATTATTTGAGTGTTAGATCCAGATTTGAGTTCATTTCTTGATTAATCAACTTGCTATGGTTTATTTCTCAGTAAATCAACATTAATCGATTCGGCATACATCTAATCTGTGTTTATGTTCACCAACAAATCTTTGTTTTAGTTCTTGGAAATGAGAAAAAGAATTTGAAGAAGAAAAAGAAGAAGAAATATTTGTTTTAGTTCAAAATCTTTTAAACCAAACTAAAACCGAGTTCCACTTGTTATCCACGTCAGCAACCGTTAACGAAAAATTCATTCCGTCTATGGTTTTGTGTAAATTGACTAAATTTATATAAATCATGTGGGAAATTCAAAAATATATTTAATTTATGTGAGTTTTAGCCGAACTCAATAGTTTATGTATAAATAAACGGGAACCCATGAGTTCATTGGGGAATTGGCAATTTTTCCCTAAAAACTCTTTGTTGAAAATTATACACTAACAATTACTCAATTTGATTTTTCCGTAGAACATTGTATCACTTTAATTTCTATTTGATTCAAAACGATAATATTTTGTAATAAAACAAAAACTTAAGACAATTAGTCAAAACTAATACATATTATTGATCACCTTTTCAGAAATATTATATCATCACTTGGTTCACAACATTCGATGGTCAACTTTATTTATAATTAAGAGTATACATATATATATATATACACGTTCCAATAGGTGATGCATGTATACAGAAGGTGTTGGACAAATGCAACAGAAGCAACCGTATATGATTCAAAAGAGGACCTAAATGTTTTTTTTGTATATATTAAAGGCCAATTTTTGATAAACTTCACCGGACCTTAATAGTGATTAAGCATTCGAGAACCGCCCCTATACCATCTAATATTGAAGAAAATTAAGTCAAATGTGCATAACAATATTATATAATATAAGCTTGAGTACACTAGAATTAATGGTTGAATTAAGTCGTATATATCAGTAGAAACTTAAGTTGAGTGTAAGGCCAAGATACGTGACACCACCAAAGAAACCACTGTCGTGTCCTCTACAAACATAGTATAGTATGGGTACGTTTTTATTTATTATGCCCTCTTCAGTCCTAATGCAACACCTAACACGCGCTAATGAGTTTTCCTTTGTGTGGTCAAACTCACACGTATCGTATTTTATAGTTTATTTGTTTGCTATATGAAATTATGTGAACCAGTAAGAGCACATGAATTAAAATGAAATATTGTTTCAAAATCTGTACAAAGATAACAATCATTTACCGTCTCATTGCAAATGAAATTGCGTACGGTAATCTCATAACAATCAGGCAGTGATTTATGAAATTTGGAAGGAAAGGAACGCAAGGCTGCACATGGCAATCACAAAGCCCCTGATTCAAATTGTCAAGGTCATCCAAGCCACCATGAGATCGAAATTGTTAGGCATGGACCTTATGGAACGTGCATGAGTGCATCTCGGAGTCCAAGATCCGAGCTATCTTTTCTGTCCACTTGGCTTGGTTCCTACCAGATAACAACCAATCCTGCTTTACTCACTTAGCCCTCCCTCTCGTTATATCTTTATCCTTTCATCTGGTTGGGTTGCTCTTAATCTTCTTCTGATGCCTTATTTCATGATAGGCACCTTATTTCTTCTATTATTTGTAATCTTGTTGGGTAGATACAATGCATTCAGCTTTTGCCATCTGTGCATGGATTGTTGAATCATGGGTATTTACTGTGTAATGTTCAAAAATGGTATCAATGGAAGGAAGTTAAAAAAAAAAAAAAAAAAATCCTGTTAGTCAACCCAAGTGGCGTAATATGATGAGTGTCACTTATTCTTGGATTAGTTTTTGTTGGTGAAAAGAAAAGATTATTATAATATAAAATTGGCAAAACTCAAATCTTATCTTGAATTTGTTGGGAAAAATAACAAAGCTTTGACAAAGGAAAATAAAGGCCAAATCACAAGAAAGGGATTATATAAGTAAAAATGGTATTTTAGCTTTTACTTCTTTTACGGCAAACTTTTACTTTGTTTATGATTTACAATTCGTCATATTAATTGTGGTGGCGAGTATAACTCAAATTTCTGATGGTAATTTACAATTTACGTATGTTTCTGAATATTTCGTTTAAATTATTATGTCATATAAACTCTTCTACCATGTTGATAGCAACTATGCTATTTGAAGAATACATATATACGAATTCGTTGGATCTAGTATTTGAATATTTTCTTCCTTGAAAATCAATATTTTCTCACCAAATTACTTTCTTTATAACACGATAGACATATAAAAACTGAAACATACGTAATGGTTTCAATAGCTAGAAAGAATCTAGGTTCTTGTCCGATAAAATCCTGATCTATATAGCTCGCATCAATGTTATAACTCATGTATCTTACTCATGATTTTGAATCAAATTTTGGGGCTATGATATCTAAAGATTAGATGGGAATTTAAGTAAGCAACAATGATTAATAGATTTATGAAGAAGCTATCTAAGCTTATCCTCTCATGACATATACAAACAAAAGATCACACATACAATTAAAAACTCTATTTAATATGTATACTGCTATATACAATGTTCATATATTTAACCACTAACCAGCTCGATTATAATGTCTTAAGCTTGGGATTTGTCAAATGCATCGATTCTAAGGTCTTGAAAAAGGACAACAAGAAACATTTGCGTTGCTTTTATTTAAAGCTCTGAATTTCCTGGTGTCTTCAATCTTTTATTATATTATTGGAGAGAATATCTTTTATTTTATTGTAGCGATATTAAATTATACAGAAAAATAGTTGCTCCTTTTTGAAAATTTGATGGTTTCCTCTTGTTATTTTGTTGGCTAGTTGTGGTTCCTTATCTCACTTGATTATTTAACTAACTAATTACAATATTTTGATAATAATATATATATTTTATTCTGTTATGCATTAAAATAATAATAATTAAAAACATCTTTGTGATAAATTAACGTTTTGGTCGTTCGGATCAATAATTGTATTTAAGCATCTATCTTTTGATTAAAGTACCGCCTTCCCACCAGTCAGTTTTATTTTCACAATCAGAAATCGTCGACAACATATATAAATTCTCGAAACTGACATCTTTTTATGAAAAACAATTAAACATAAATTCAAAACCTATATAAATATAAATATAATTAGAAAACATAAAATAATTTGATATATTGCCGAATTGGCGAATCCATTACAGTTTTCAAGAAAAATGTATTTCTTGTCCTTCTTTAAAAAAACAAAAAATGTATTTCTTGTTCTTCGATCAAATAAATCATGATATTGCATCGTTTAGTAATTATTAATACATGCATAACTCATTTATTCAAATGGTTAAATGTCAATGTATGTGACTTTCTCCACTAGAGGTTAAATTCATCTTCCTGAAAAGACCGAAAAATGGTCAAATATACTATGTTAAAAAAAGATCTAAATTACTCAAAAATGAAACTCTTACAAGGTTGGAAAAGCCATATAGTGTTTTTTTAACTAATCATTGTTAAGTCATGCACCTGATTCGTCCGAACTTATTTTTTATGTACATTAGACCATTTTACCGATATTTTTACTAATTCTAGGGCTGGCTTTCGAAAATGTACTAAAAATCTTATGTAAATGAATATTGTTAGCAAATAAGAGAAAATGGTACCTATAAAAGTTTGGATGGGAAACGATTAATGTCTGATCAATAGTATTTCTAAAAATATCCTATTTAACTTTTTTTATCTGTAACATATTTGACTTCTTTATGGACATTCATATTTTCAAAAGGATTCTGTTACGGTTATGTAAGTTTGGCATTTAGAATTCTAAGATTTTACATTCCCAACAAAAACTGGCCATTATTTTACGATCATTTTTAAAAATGATTACATTTATATACATATTTCAAATATTTACGTATAAACTCATACACATATTTTTGTGAATTTAGCTGAAACCTGATCAGCTCAACTTTTAGAACGTAAAAGAGAAAGAAACGAACTAAGACTAATAATTGTATATATTTGTATTCAATTCTTCTTTAAGTTGAAAAATTCACCCACTGAGCGTAAAATTATATTATCCATGTTATTCAATTCTTCTTAGCAAAAAACTATTCAATTTCTTATGTAGAATAGACTATAAGTCAAAGAACAAGAGTTTCTAGAATAGATGAAAGATTAATTAACGGCTTAGAGCATCGCCAATGTATTACACCATATTTTACACTAAAATTGTGTAACATCAAAATGGTGTTGGGTTTACTCCAATGTATTACACCATTTTCTACACCAAAAAAGAATATTCTAAATTTATTCTTTTACAAATTTACATATTAACCCATATACTTTTTTTTAGTTTGATTATTTATAAAATCATTTAAATGTAACATTACATATGAAAATAAAGATATAATACATCATATAAAATAAAGGTATGTATAATAGATTTTAGTTTAATTATCATAAACATATTAGATTTGGGTTTAATTATCATCATTTATATATGTTTTTCATTAAATTTGAAATTATTTATAATTTGAAAAACCAATTTATAAATAAAAAAGTTCTACACCAAAATAGTGTAACACCAAATTTGGTGTTACACCATTTTGGTGTAGGATTTGGAGTTGGGTTGGAGAAGATTTAATACCAAATTGGGATTTGGTGTAGAATTTGGTGTAGGGTTGGAGATGTTCTTAAACATGGAAATTGATGCTTACATTGAGATGAAGTCAAACTTATTTTGCAAGGAGTCATAACCTTATATTGTAGTATATCATGGTCTTCTCGATACCGACATTTGTCCTTACGGCACACGCATTTTCATACTCATAAATATATTATCTTTGGTAACTTTCTTAAAAGCTTCTTCTTCTAACTGCAATATCTATAATTTACACACATACAAAATAAAATTGAAGAGGAATAAATTTTTGAACGAAGTTATTCTTAACGTTTCTCGACTATTATTTTACATCACTAGCTTAACCGGTATACTCGCTAGTCACTTTAACGAAAAAATATCTTAACGATTTTAATTTCGAATACCAACAATGGAATTAGAAGAAATTGCATAGTTGGTAAAACAAATAATGGAATTACATTGTATTATTCTGCCGTTCTATGTAACCAATAATCTTATTTACTGCTAATTTGCGATGTAATAAATTACTAGAAAACCCACACATCACAATTCTTTAATCACCACCGAGGTTTGGCACCGGCCGATTTTTTTTTATCAGATTTTTTCAGTCAAGCTTGACACTTGGAGTAATTTGGTAGCTCGATATTCATCATTTTGTTAACAGAAAGGAGAAATGTTTGTCACTTGGAGTTTCTTTCTTTGGCCACTGTACGTCATGCAAGTTCCAAAAACTCATTTGGTTAAATACCCAATTTTCTATTATAAGAAAGTCAAGAATTTTGAATACTTTTTTTTTTTAATAGAAATTCACCTATCCAAACCATTTTTATTAACTTCAGCAAATATATATCCAAATTTAAAAAGTACATAAGAAATTCAAATAACTAATGACATTTGATTGGCTATAGAAGTGAACATTTCAACCCAAGTCCCGACAAATCAAGAAGATGGTTCGTTTCCGGCCATTTAATTTGATCTACTAATTAAAAAATATAAAGTGCTAATGCAATTGGACAAATTTTCACGCAAGTGTTACTTTTTCGTTGATGATTAAAAAAATAAGACCACTTTTAACTTTTCAAATTAAATAGGTAGAAAACTAATCCAAAAAGCAGAGAAAAAAGCAAAAACCCTAGTTAGAAAAAACAATTAGGGTTGAAGTTGAACCATGACAAAGAAAACAAATAAAAACGCGGAGAAGACTTAATTTTTTAAAAACTTTTTCTTAGTTATAAACTTATAATAATCAATTAATCATCTATTAAAATCCAACTTTTGCTCGTCTTTATAAGCCATCTCTTCTAAGCATTAGAGCATTTCATCATCATCAAACATAATAACACTTGGAAGAAGAAGAAAGAAACAAGATCAAGAAAAGACAACAAGATTTGTAAAAGAATGGGAAGAGCTCCATGTTGCGACAAGGCAAACGTGAAGAAAGGGCCATGGTCGCCGGAAGAAGATGTGAAGCTCAAGGATTACATCGACAAATATGGCACAGGAGGCAATTGGATCGCACTTCCTCAGAAAATTGGTAATAATTACTTTAGTTTATACTTTTAATCTTATGATCAACTGCCTTTTGCTGAATTTTACGATGTTAACAATTGAATGTTACACAAATCACGTATTTGGTTCAATGAAAGATGCATTCAACCCCTTATCTTGATTTTAATTTTGATTGCCATTAAATTAATTGTACTATGTTATCAACGAAAATTTATAATTTTCAGCTTCGTTTCCAAATTAAGTTTCATATCATTTACTAAAAGATGCATTTAACCCCTTGTCAAAATTTCTATTTAGATTTGATTACCTCAAGTTGTGTTCTGATTTTGAGGTTTTGGTGTGAATTATAGGGTTGAAGAGATGTGGTAAGAGTTGCAGACTGAGATGGCTTAATTACTTAAGACCAAACATCAAACATGGTGGCTTTTCTGATGAAGAAGATAGTATCATCTTGAGTCTTTACATCAGCATTGGAAGCCGGTCAGTGATGATTTATCTCTCTTGTTATTAATATGTTAATTAACACCTCTTAATTATATATGTAAAAAAAAATGTTAAGAATAAGAGGGGACTTTTATATTAAAATTTAACTTGAGATTCTTGTCCTTTCACCTTTTGTCTATAAATCTTATTCTGAAACACATGCAAGCCCATGTTTCAAGCTATAATATCTCATAAAATTTAGGATTTATATTGTCTCTTTCTCCTTGTTTTGGTGTTTTTGTAAACACCTTTATACATTTCCATTTAGAAAACTGAATATAATTAGTGAACTATAAATGAAAAAAAAAATTATATATAAACCTTCTTAAAATCTTAACCTTATTGTGATTATGTAGGTGGTCCATAATTGCAGCTCAGCTTCCTGGAAGAACAGACAATGATATCAAGAACTACTGGAACACAAAACTGAAGAAGAAACTACTTGGGAGACAGAAACAAATGAATCGTCAAGATTCCATGACCGATTCTCATGAAATCAACAACAACAATAAGAGTCCTCAGAATATGAGCAATTCGGCGATGGAGAGGCTTCAGCTACACATCCAGCTTCAGAATTTACAGAGTCCTTTCTCTAGTTTCTACAACAACCCAATCTTGTGGCCCAAGCTTCACCCATTACTTCAGAGTACTCCTGAACAAAACCCTAAACTTGCATCCCAAGAAAGCTTCCACTCTATAGGAGTCAACGTTGATCGTCAAAACAATCATATGAAGCTAGCTGAGATCAACAATGGAGTCTCTCCTCTCTACTCGGAGAATGTAGAGCAAACCCTAAACCCTGCTCAAGATTTTCAACCTAATTTCGGGTTTTCGCCGGACCTTCGGTTAGATAATCATCATCATAACATGGGCCTTATGAACAGAGGTGGTTCTAAGGAATTGTTTCAAGTGAGCAACGAGTTTGAGCTAACGAACGGTTCAAGTTGGTGGTCTGAGGAAGTGGAGCTAGAGAGGAAAACGACGTCGTCGAGTTCTTGGGGATCAGCTTCTGTTCTTGATCAGACGTCTGAAGGAATGGTTATGCTTCAAGATTACGCTCAGATGAGCTACCACAGTGTGTAATATTTTATATTATGCATATATATACTATAGGGTTGGATTATTATTGATGATATATGTATTATTATTACGGTCATAAGCTTATAGCATGTGGAGGGTGAAAGGGGGGAGTTTTACATAATTTCTTTTTAAATGTAACGAGTTGTGGATAATAATGTAAATCATTAATTCTACTTGCTTTTTTTCTATATTGGAATGAGATTTCTACTATGAAACAATTTGCATGGTTTTATAAATAAATTTTGACCCATTTTTTATGGTGAGAAATGTTATAACTTATAACGTTTTACAGAGTTTGAAATTATTATTTTTATCATCTACCGTATGATTGTATCTAATCTTAATCCGATTTAAGTATTCTAATGTTTGAGTAGTTCAAAAAAGATGTTAACGATTTACTTTTTGATCTACTAATTTGTTTTCTTCTGTCTGGCTTTGATTTGCTTTTTGCCAGAAAATTATGGATTAGTTTTGCCTTTAATTAATTGGCCCAAACTAAATGGGCCTCTGCCTTTTTGCATATTCAAGGGCCCAAATTATTATGCGACTCGTGGTGGCATGACAATAAAGTAAGCTCTTTTTTTTTTTTTTTTTTTTTTGGTCACAAGACAATAAAGTAAGCTAAAATTAATTAATTTCAACTAGAAAGTAAATTACTCGTACATTTGACCAAAACGTAGTTTTATATATAACCATTAAATAAAGAATCCTTTTGGGCAACATTTTTTGGCCGGCTATGTTTTATCACTTTTATGGAGTATTCAATAATCTCGCATCTATTATCCGTTAAGTGGCAATACAATTCCTTTTTCAAAAAAAAAAAAAAAAAACTACTACAATTGATCAATTCTATCCGCAAAAAACTAATCATGGACACTCACAAAAAAAAAAAAAACTAATCATGGATGATCACCTTTTCCTTGTGCAACTTGATATTAAGAAACCAATTCAAATATCATTCAATGCCATTGATCGATTTTTGTTCTTGGCTAACAACAAGCAATATGATGCAGGTAATAATTCGGATGGTTTATTCAGCAAAAAAAAAAAAATAATTCGGATGGTAACACATCAACAACACTAAATGCAGATTACTAGGTTAATTAGTCCATTGATCGATGCATTTACGTTTCATTCTTAAGATGTTAACCTAATTTCATCGCAAGTTCTTACAATAAAGCATGAGATGCCGAAGGATTTTTATTAATTGTTTATAATCTTTTCAGTTCTCTTTCTCAGAAAGTTCTAAACTAATATAGTGATCACCATGAAGGGGATAGATTTTTTTGTATTTATCGTTTCGAAATGTTCGTATCGTTAATCAAGAAGTTCATATACATATAAAGAAAAAAGGATATATGTTTCAAAAAAACAGAAAAGGACAAAATGATATATTTAAAGCGCTAATTGACAATTATAAATTAACCACAAAATCTATTTCACCAAAAGAGTGGTAACCATAATCGAACATGGATGCCACATTGTAATTCGTAGTTGACATTCACACATTTTAATTAAATAATAACTTATAAATAGTCACTTACCAAAGTCATTTCTATTCACCACCCAAAAATCCAACTTTCATAGTCGCATCACAAAAGATGGCGACCACTTCAACGATTGTCTTCACAATTTCTCTTCTCTTGGTCGCTTTTCAATCAGTCAATGCAGACTATTATCGTCCAAGGCCACCGGTTACCCCAACCCCCTATGTCCCTAAGCCATGGGTCCCAATTCCGAGCCCAACCCCCAAGCCTGTTTATCGGCCTCCAGTTACCCCGACTCTACCCGCTGGCTCAATTGCTAGACAGTTCCTTGACCCACATAACGCTGCTCGGTCAAGACTAGGTATTTATTTGTTAGAAATGTTGTTACGATCTCTCATGTTAATTGAGGGACAAGGATTCAACTTTTTCTACTGTAATTTCAATCATGGTTGGTTATTGTGGATGCATTCAATCATGGTTAGTTATTGTGGATGCATTCAGTCGTAAGAAAGCACCGTTCTTTATAGACAAATATATTAAGTATTAACTTTGTTGATTCCGCGTTTAACAAAAAAAAAATGCATTATTACGTTTGATATCTATAAAATTACTAAACTTTATGTAATTTAGATATATAGGTTTCAATATTGTTTGTGTTTGCGTTGACCTCTAGTTAGTGTTTATCTTAAGCTATATTATGTTTGTGTAATGTTACTAATCTTGGTGAAATGAATCCTAATTTCTATCAGGTTTGACTCCATTGGTGTGGGACACCAAGCTAGCGACCTACGCGACATGGTGGGCGAACCAAAGGCGTAACGACTGCTCAATGACCCACTCGACCGGCGTATACGGTGAGAACCTGTTCTGGGGAAGTGGCTCGAGCTGGGCACCAGGTTTTGCAGTGCAGTCATGGATTGTTGAAGGAAGCTCTTATGACTACAACTCTAACTCGTGTCATGGAACTGGAATGTGTGGTCACTACACTCAGATCGTGTGGCGTGACACCAGAAGGCTCGGGTGCGCAAGTGTGGTATGTGCGAACGGTGCCGGAGTCTTCATCACTTGTAACTACGACCCACCGGGTAACTACGTTGGTGAGAAGCCTTACTAAGGAAAAAACACTTTTTAAAGGGTTGTTTTTGTACGATTTCATTTAATTTCTTTATATTTTATGTTTTCAATATCTTCGTGAAATCAAAATTTCCGAGAGATCTAATTTGTATGGAGCATCGTTATGTTGTTGTTCTTGTTGATGTTTTTAATGTCCAAACGACCATGTCCTCAAAAAGAGTGGCCTCGTTATGTAAACATCGTAAAACAATGAGTAATTGGGTTTGTTTATACTATTTTCTTTTTCGTCGTGATTTACATTCAATAAAACAAAAATATAATAGAAAGTGGTGCAAAGCAAAATTGTTTGGGAGTTCATCATCATTTAATCAAAAAGACAAAAATGGCATCATTTTACTCTTTGACGTCTTGCAACTTTTCTCCACGTCATCTATCATAGCTACATACTTCAGAGCATCTTCAACGATGACTCTTAAGGGGATTTTAAGAGTTGATTAAAGTTAAAAATAAAGGAAAAATGATTAATGTGTAAAATTGGTAAGCATCGGCGCTTGATTAAGATGTTTAAGATATGGTAAGAGCCGAATACGTTCGAGTTCGTGGTTGGCTCGGGTAATTTTTTGTTTTGGAAAATAAATTTTTTTGTCTCTCTCTTTGTCGTTTCTTTCTTGCAGAAATCGGATTTTTGATTGTGGAAGATTTTTGATTGTGGAACTATCATAATATGATACAAAACACAAAGAGATCAATAAAATCCGACAATTATGATGGAATAAAAACAAAAAGAGGCAAAAATTAGGGTTTATAATTGCAGGAGAAAAGGTTGAAGACGATGGCAAAAATGTAATTTCGGACTTCATTAAAGCAAAAAAAACGAAAAAATAGCCCCAAATAATTCATCAGGCTTCGAACCTGGGTCCGAAAAAGCATTTGAATTAACCGTGACCAACTGTTCCAATGAGATATTCAGTTTTGACGCACCCTTTCAAATATATAATCGTATTTCAAATTTTCATTCTAGAGATTTAAGAACTCCTTAAGATCTAATCATTGGAGAAGAAAATTTAGCAAAACAAAAATACGATTCTTAACTTGAGTTAATGTTAAATTAAGTATTAAAAATTTGTTTTGAACAAAAATTTTCTAAAAGAGGGGGTTTGTTGAACATGTTCAAAAATGGTTATTAGCGGACTTCCGTGGTAAGAAAAGTAAGCTCCATAAACTCTGGCCTTAATGGGAAGTGGCTCATACACTCTATTGGATGGACTGCTCTCGGTTATCCATTCACAAAATTATTTTAAAAAAAAAAACCAAAACAAGGGAAAGACGTGACTTGACCAAATTTTAGCTAAAAAAAGTGGAAGAAACATCACATAGCTTTATGAGGTGGTTCATACTTGAATCTTATCTTGGCACACGTTCCAAACAAATAAGATAATTATTTATGATGAAAATAATTGTTTCAGCAATTTTATTGCTTCCTATAAATAGGTAACTTTGCTTCATCGATTTTCATTTAGCATAAAGAAAAAAAAAATCAACACACACACTAAAATCAAGAGCCCATCCTCATTATTTTGAAGGTATGTATACTTTTCTTTAGCGCATAAATATATACATACACATTATATTTATATGCTATATATATATATATTTTGTAACATATTAATGTACAACACACACTTAAAATAATAATTTGAAATATTTATATAACACAAATCCTGAGAATAATTTAGGTGACAAAGAAACAATAAATATAGCTGATGAAGATCTGATGGGGAACATTAGAGATTATATTGCAGAAACATTATGCCTAATCACTGTGATGTATTTGAATTTATTTTATGTAGAATGTTTTAAATATAACTATGCATAGTTATATTTCTTGCATTGATTTTTTTTTTTTGTCGTCAAAGCTTAGATTAAACAGCCCATTGGGCTTAAAGTTACACATGATTTAACGGAAATACAATCAAATATTATGGAAGATGCAGACACGTGTATTTTGGACTGCTAGATCCGCTCGATACGCAGTTGTACCGCTTGATCCGCTCAGTACACATTAGGCGGATCACTTGTGCCTGGCTGAGTTTGTATAATAACAGCTTTCATGCGAGTATTGGTATGACTCCTTATGAGGCGTTGTATGGGAGGCCATGTCGGACACCTCTATGCTGGACCCAAGTGGGGGAACGGAGCATCTATGGTGCAGATTTTGTTCAGGAAACGACGGAGAAAGTCCGTGTTTTGAAGCTGAACATGAAGGAGGCTCAGGATCGGCAGATGAGTTATGCTGATAAGAGGAGAAAAGATTTAGAGTTTGAAGTTGGATATCATGTTTATCTCAAGATGGCAATGCTGAGGGGTCCTAACAGATTCATTTCGGAGAATAAGATGAGCCCGAGGTTTATGGGTGATATATCATGGTTTCTACCCATTTTCGACCATGATATAAGTCTGTTTTATAGAGTCTATTATGTGTTTTTTCTAGTGTTTTAGAGTCTTTGCAGATTTCTAGATGTTTGGAGCATAAAAGATGTTTACTGGAAGTTTTGGAGCACTGCGGAATGAAGAGTCAAAATTCCAAGTGAAGAATCGGAATTTGAAGTTGGTGTCGATCGACACCTCCTCTGAGTGTCGATCGACACCCTGTTCACAGAAGCCCAATTACCAACTTTGAAGATTTCTAGTTTTGCCGAGAAGTTCCAGATGTTTACTTTTATGTTTTATGACGGTTTAGGAACTTTATAAATACGTTTTACAACCATTATTTAGGCTTACGCTTTATTTTATATACTTTTAAGAGATATTCATAATTAATAAGATGTTTGCTTCTTTCAATATAACTGAGTAGTTTCCTAGTTAGGTTTAGGGTTATTTAAGGGTGTTTAATGAATTGCTAGATTCAATTGAATTGTTAGGATAATATCATTAGAAGTTCTTCATCTTGACTTGTGTTTATTGCTTATTCTAGATTCGCGACCTAGAATCTGGTCTTAGGTTAATTGATAGACACGACAGTGTTATTAATTACTTGAACTAGTTTTTGATGAGCAAAATTTCTTTTCGCAAAGAAATCTGGTTTAGGGTTTTGTGAACAATTGAACATGAAATTAATGCTTGTTTATATTTATAGGATTCACAACGACAATTGGCTTTCTAAGATTTAGACATAGATAATCTCTGCAGCGACAACTGATTGATTTTCCTTTAGTGTTTCAAGTTCGTGAACTGTGCTTAATAAATCATATCTTTTATTTATATATGCAATTCTGATTTACCTGCAATTTCAATGTGCTTAGAGTTTATTTTAATTGTTTTACAACCGTTTCAATTGCTTGCTTTATTTACTTGCTTTTCATTTATATCATTCTGCTTAGCATAATTCGAAAGTATTAAATCTATTGTGTTTCCCTGATTCCATGTGGATTCGATAACCCTAAGTACTACAATTGATCTCTTAATTTGAGAGAGTAGTTCAAGGGCAAATTTGAGCATATCAAATTTTGGCGCCGTTGCCGGGGAATCTGATATATCATGGTTTTTACGGTTTTTAAGCCATGATATAAGTCCGTTTCTAGAGTCTTTCTGGTGTTTTTCGAGTCTTTGGTTTTCTTATTAGGTACTTGGACGTTCAGAGCATTACTGGTGTTTACTAGAGCATTTTGGAGCATTGTGGAATGAGCAGTCAAAGACACAAGTTCGGAGTTGAATTTCAGCAAGCCTGTCGATCGACACAGTTATGATATCGACCGACATGAAGAAAATATCACTGTCGAGCGACACACTTACCCCGTCGCTCGATACGACCAAAACTTTGACCAGAATATCAGATTTGGAAGATTTCCAGTTTTGCGCCAGAAGTTTCAGATGTTTGCAGTTTTGCCCCAGAACGTTTTTGTACCCTATATATTTATCTTAAGCCATTGTTTAGGCTAAGCTTTATTTTTCTAAGAGATTTTAGCAAGAGATACTTCAGAGATCTGTTCCTCTTTTCCAAGATACTTCAGAGATCTGTTCCTCTTTTCCAATCGGCTTCGATCTTTGTATCAATTCTCTATCTTTTCAATAAAGTATTATTCAGAAATCATGTTTGCATCATCAGCCATGTCTAAGTAGTTTACTAGTTAGGTTTTAGAGTTTTCAAAGGATGATGAAAAGCTGTTAGGATTTATTTACTATTGGGATTGCATCATATTTATTTCTTCACCTTGATTGCATTAACTCTGATTTAAGATTGATCACCTTAGATTAGATATATTAGGTTGTTTAATAGATACGCCAGTATTATTGAATAACTGGAACTGAATCATAGGTGAGCAAAGATTCGATTCGCAACGACAGTTGGCTTTGAATCTTTGTGAACAAATCGAACCTGAATTTAAAGCTTGTTTAAATTAATCTGATTTCGCAACGACAGTTGGTTTTCTAGGGTTTAAACATAGATAATATTTGCGACGACAGTTGATTTATTTTACATTTGTTTCGAGTTCTAGAATTGCATTTCATCAATTATCCCGATAGTAAGTTTATCCTTCAGTTTGGAATCATTCCTGCGAATTTCCTAAGGCCTAGCGCTTGTCTATTATTGAATTTAATTCATCACATTCACCTTGATTTACTATTTCTGCATTATTCTTACTTTTAATTGCAACTGCTTAGTATAATTCGAACATTAAAGTCTATTGTGTTAATTGATTCCCTGTGGATTCGACACCCTAAATACTGTATACGATCTCTTAATTTGAGAGAGTAGCTCTAGGGATAATTTGAGCATATCAAATTTTGGCGCCGTTGCCGGGGAATCATAAACCATTAGATTTTCATTATTAGGATTTTGACTAAGTCTTTTTCTTTATTTTATTATACTTAGTGTCTTGTGTTTTGTTTTGTTTTGTGTTTCAGGTATATGCCCAATCACGTCACAAGAAGCAAGAAAAACAAGGACCTAGTTGAATTCGATCTTGAGACTTTAGCATTATTAGAGCGTACCAACAGAAAAACAACGAAAGAAGCTAAGAAGATGGTTGCGCATAAGATGGTTTTTCAGAGAGATAATGGGTGGTTCGGTAGGGAAGGAAATCAATACAACAAAGATGGACAAATGCTCGATGCTGAAGGTAATATTGTCGAGGAGCCTGTCGAGCAACATGACCCTGAAATCGCTCGGCGAGAAGAAGAGAATCGTTTGATTCGTGAAGAACAAGAACATATCGAGCGACATGAAGAGTAAATCGCTCGACGCGTTGAAGAACGTCGTGTCGCGCAATAGAATGCTCTTATCTCTTGACAGGAAGAAGAACAACGTGTCGCTTGACACGATGTGGTTGTCGCTCGACATGGGGTGCAGAATTTGCCAGCTGGGCCGAGGAACATGAGTGCTGCTCAAGGACGCACGCTTGCAGACTACAACAGGCCAAAGCAGTACTACACCAATGGTTCAGGGATTTGCCCTCCTCCCTTCCAGAGAAATGATTTCGAGTTGAAGCCTGCCTATTTCTCTTTTGTGTCTCAGAACCCTTTCTGTGGACTACCTCATGAGCACTCGATGAACCACTTAGAGAGTTTGAAGGACATTACATCTAGCATTAAGGCTAATGGAGTCTCCATGGACTACTTGTACTGCAAGCTCTTCCCCTACTCTCTTCAAGGGAAAGCTAAAAACTGGCGTAGGATGCTTCCACTGGGATCACTTACTACATGGGAGGATACTAGGAATACCTTCGTGGCTCACTTCTTTGATGATGCCAGGTCTGAAGACTACAGTCTAAGATAACTACATTCAAGCAAGGCGACTTTGAGGCATTTAAAGCTGCGTGGAACAGATTCAAGAGCTACCAGATAGATTGTCCAGACCACAGTTACAGTGAAGTTCAGCTACTGAGTATCTTTTTTAGGAGGATAACAATGCAATACTCAGTCACTCTAGATGCTGCAAGTAACGGGAATTTCTATACGAATTCCCCAGAAGCTGCTCTCCTTCTCATAGAGAACTTGGCCAATTGTAATAACACCAAGAATGTCGACTACAAGAGAAGCCAACTTGGTCAGAACATCAACTGAAATCAGCTCGCCGAGGTTACTAAGAAACTGGACACCATGCATGATCTTCTATCTGGGAAGAAATCAGTTCAGTTTGCTAAGGAGATTGAGATATTTGAGCCAGAGGAGCGCAGTGAGGACGAGGAAATAGCTTATGTCAACGGGACTGGTTTTCAGAGGTATGGTAATCAGCATGGAAACAGAGGCTACAACAGCAACTATTAGAATAGTTCTTTCAGTGGGACTCCAAGTTTGCCTACTTACACTCCTAAGCCGCAGTACCAGAAGGTTGAGTATCGGAAGAGCGACTATCAGAAGCCGTCTCAAAGCAACAACTACATAAGGAACTACAGATCATCTTCTTATCAGTCTCCGCTTCCTCCATCTGTAACTAGTAATATAGAGTCCATGATGGAGCGACTTCTAGAAGGGAAGCAAAAGATGACCATGGATTTCAATGGAAAGTTTGATTCACTCTACACTGACCTGAATGGGAAGATTGAAGCCTTGAACACCCACATAAAGAAGCTTGATACTCAGGTTGCTCAGGCTACAAAGTCTATGAAGAGACAGGATGGATTTGGTTCGGACTTCTAAGAAAGCTGAAAAGCTTGGCGACTGGAGTGAAGAAAACGCTCCAAAAATCGAGTTAAAACCACTTCCTGCAGGGCTAAGGTACGCGTTTTTTGGCTGTAATTCCACTTATCCTGTCATTGTTAGTGCTTCATTGAATAACGCAGAACTCACGTTACTGCTAAGCAAGCTGCGAAAATTTTGCAAGGGTCTTGGCTATTCTCCTTATGACATTTTAGGTATCTCTCCAGACTTATGTATGCATAGGATCAATCTTGAAGATGAGTCCAAGTCGTCAATAGAGCATCAGAGAAGGCTAAATCTGAATTTGGCAGAAGTGGTTAAGAAGGAGATCATGAAGGTACTAGTGGCTGGGATCATCTATCCTATTTCAGACAGTGCGTGGATTAGTCCAGTTCATGTGGTTCCTAAGAAGGGAGGTATGACAATTATGAAGAATGAGAAGAATGAGCTGATTCCTACAAGGACAGTAATTGGACATCGGATGTGCATTGATTACAGGAAGCTGAATGCAGCGACAAGGAAGGATCATTCCCCCTTGACGTTCATTGATCAAATGTTGGAGAGGTTGGCTAACCATCCTTACTACTGCTTCCTCGATGAGTACTCCGATTTCTTCCAGATTCCCATTCATCCAGACGATCAGGAGAAGACTACATTCACTTATCCCTATGGTACTTTTGCATATCGCAAAATGCCTTTTGGACTTTGTAATGCTCCTGCGACATTCCAGCGCTGCATGATGTCTATCTTCACAGATATGATTGAGGACTACATGGAGGTGTTCATGGATGATTTTTCTGTTTATGGGTCTTCTTTCAATGCCTGTTTGGATAATGTGGTTAAGGTTCTAGCGAGATGCGAGGAGAAACACTTGCATCTGAATTAGGAAAAATATCACTTCATGGTTAAGGATGGTATTGTACTTGGTCACAAGGTTTCAGAAGCTAGTATCGAGGTTGACCGCGCGAAGATAGAAGTAATGACTAGTCTTCAACCACCGTAAGATGTGAAGTCTGTGAGGAGTTTTCTAGGACACGCTGATTTCTACAGGAGATTCATCAAGGATTTCAGTAAGATCGCAAGGCCATTGACTGCTCTTCTTTGCAAGGATGTGAATTTTGAGTTTTCTGCAGAATGTTTATCAGCTTTTGAGAAAATCAAGAAAGCTTTAGTGAGTGCTCCTATTGTGCAACCTCCGGATTGGGATTTACTTTTTGAGGTAATGTGTGATGCTAGTGATTTTGCAGTATGAGCTGTTTTAGGACAAAAGAAGGATAAGAAGCTCCACGCTATCTATTATGCAAGCCGAACGCTAGATGATACGCAAAGGAGAAGGATTTGTTGGCGGTAGTATTTGCCTTTGAGAAATTTTGTCCCTACCTCATTGGTGCTAAGGTGATAGTCCACACGGATCACTCCGCGCTTAAGTACTTGATGCAGAAGATAGACGCAAAACCAAGATTGTTGAGATGGACTTTGCTTCTTTAAGAGTTTGATATTAAGATCAAGGACAAGAAAGGAATTGAAAATGGTGTTGTTAATCATCTTTCACGGATAAGGATTGAAGATCATGTTTCAATTGACGATTTCTTGCCGGAAGAGAGCATTAACCTGATCGAGAGTAGAAATCTGGGGACTGTGTCGAGCGACGGATCTGCGTGTCGCTCGACAGGAACAAAATCACCAAAATCCGAGGATCCAAAATTAAACGTATCGCTCGACAGAGTATGGTCTGTCGCTCAACACGATGACCTGTAGCCAATGTTTCATCAAGGTTTTGTGAATGATATTCTCAGGGAGTTTGCTTATGCCGTCACTAAAGTGGATCGTCCTTGGTACATTGACATCGCTAACTACCTTGCTACAGAAGATGAACCCGATGATCTTAAAGGATATGAGAAGAAAAAAATATTCAGAGAGCTTAGGAGGTATTACTCGGATGAGCCTTATCTCTATAGGCATTGTTCAGATGGGATGTACAGGAGATGCATCGATGAGTCAGAGGTTGAGAATGTGTTGTTTCACTGTCATGGTTCAGAGTATGTTGGGCATTTTGCTACATTCAAGACAGTTGCAAAGGTTCTTCAAGCAGGATTTTTGTGGCCTAGTATGTTCAAAGACGCTCATGATTTCATCTCTAGCTGTGATGCTTGTCAAAAGAAAGGGAAGATTAGTAAGATAAACGAGATGCCACATAATTTCATCCTAGAGGTTGAAGTCTTTGACTGTTGGGGCATCGATTTCATGGGTTCTTTCTCGTCTTCTTATTGGAACATACATTATTGTCGATGTGGACTACGTCTCCAAATGGGTTGAAGCAATTGCTTGTCCGAAAAATGATTCTGCTATGGTTCTTAAGCTGTTTAAGATAATCATCTTCCCTAGATTCGGAGTTCCTCGGATAGTCATAAGTGATGGAGGCCCACACTTTATCAACATTGTTTTTGCTAATCTTCAAGCAAATACGAAGTTCAACATAGAGTGGTTTCTCCTTATCATCCCAAGACAAGTATACAAGTCGAGGTTTCAAACTGACAGATCAAGGAGATCCTAGAGAAGACAGTGGGAACTACTGGGCGTGATTGGTCTGCTAAGTTGGATAACGCACTTTGGGCTTACAGGACTGCTTTTAAAACACCTTTAGGGACTACGCCATTTCATATGCTTTATGGGAAAGCATGCCATCTTCCAGTTGAGCTTGAACACGCAGCAGCTTGGGCAGTGAAGCGAGTGAATTACGATATAAAAAGTGCTGCAAAGAGGTGTCTGATTCAGCTGAATGAGCTTGATGAGATTCGCATTCATGCCTATGAAAACTTTAAGTTGTACAAGGAGCGTACTAAGGCATATCATGATAAGAAGATCGTAGCTAGGAATTTTGAAACCAACGACCAAGTCTTGATCTACAACTCGCGCTTACATTTGTTTACTGGAAAGCTCCGTTCATGCTGGTCCGGGCCTTTCACTGTAAAGGAAGCTAAGCCACATGGAGCAATTGTACTAGTGGGTTCAGATGGCCGGGAATTCACAGTGAATGGATAGCGGGTGAAGCATTATTGGACGCAAGCCAAGATTCCAGAAGGAAACATCATTCCTCTGGATGATGCACCCGAAGCCTGAGATCAGACACAGTCAAGCTAATGACTGAAAACAAGCGCTTAGTGGGAGGCAACCCTCTTGTGAGTGTAAATATTTGTTTGAATTTTAAGTTTTTGGTTTTATTTTTTTTTCAATTTTACGTTTGGTTTTGGTTTTATTTTCGTTTTCAGGAAATCAAAAAATCGGATGAAGTTTAACAAGTGTCGATCGACAAGGATCACGTGTCGCGCGACACGAGTTAACAAAGCCTGTCGATCGACATATATATTATATCGCTCGACACGACTGCACGGTCCAGGTAAGTCTTTTAATTATCCCAAGTCTCGTGTTCTTTATATCATTATCACAAATCCGAGACTCAAAATTTTTCTTTAAAATCGCCCATCTCTCTCGATTCTTCACGGTTTTTGGTTCTAAATCTATTAGAATTTCATTCTCTATCCATTACTATCACACTCTCACTCGATCTGCAAGGTATGTGCTCTCAATTTCAACTTTTTCAATTCGGCCAAAGGTTTAAAATCTCAAATTTAACTCGTTTCGCTTGATTTAATCATTCAAATCCACTTGTTTAGGGTGTTTCAGAGTAAATTCGAACTTCCCATGGTGTTAATTCAAACTAATATGGAAATTTTAGGGATGTTGAATTTCGTAGAAAATTTGTAGAATTTCATGGTTAAGAACGAATTTGGGCTAAACTTTGTGATGAATTGTTGATGTTGGATATGTTGTCGGTCCACGGCCTCTTGAGGAAAATACTTTGCATTGAACTCAACCAAGAATTCTCCCCAAGTCTACACTGACTACCACCTCTTGGCCACAACACCTCTCCACCAGAAGTGTGCATTACCATCCAGGTAATGCACCGCCAACTCAACCCTGAACTCCTCAAGACATCTGATAAAGCAAAAATTATTCTCCATCTTCATCCGCCACTCATCCGCCTACTCCAGCGTAGCTCTACCCGAAAAGAACACTGAACCTATCCACTACATTTGGGTCATTATACTCAGATAAGAGGAATTATCCTCCGCAACAGCAGCCTTCGGCTGTACCTCTGCCATTGGGGGCACTACTGGAGTCTGCGTTGGCACTGCACCCGGTAACCGCTCCAATAACAGCGTCAGTAGATCCACCAAACGATCCTTTCGGCCCTAAGCAACCCCTGCAGCAGCACCCACACCCAGGCCTAATGCACCACCAGCTAACCCAACACCAACCCCGGTACCGCTAGTCGGAGCCACACTCATGGCCACATAATCGGAAGACTCACTCACGCATCCCCGACCATGACCTCAGCCACGACCACGACCTCTAGTAGCTGTAGCCATCACTCACTATATTTTCCAAAAATATAGGCTAAGCATACTAAAACTCAAAAATAAAAATCACACAAACACTTGCCATGAAATCTCATTAAAGGCTCGAAGAGGATGATCTAAGACTCCAAAACTCTTAAAATTGACTAATTATTCATAATCAATTTTACCACATAGTCTCAGATTAACCATTTAACCGTCCTAAAACCGTAAGGGCTCTGATACCAAACTGGAACAGCCTAGCCCGTTTTTTTTAAAAAACTAAATTCCGAATTAGTTTTCCCATAAATACTAATCCTCAACATCAACAATTCAATTGAAATAAGCAAACCAACGGAAATCAACAAACCAATTTAAACCAAAATAATCCAATAAATAATTAAACCAACAAATAATCAATTCCAACAAACTCCAGAAATATCAGCAACCTAAATCAGGTTCTAATGCAATAAAATAAAACACATAACCAAGTCCTAATAATCCTCTCTTCATCGCCATGATTCCACGATCACACTTTTTCTTTACCTGCATCACATAGAAAATCGAGATGCGTGAGTATTATCACAAATACTCAGTGAGACGGTCATTCCATCTACGACTATACACACATGCATACAAAATAAACGATTACCAAGCAAAATAGTTAACGACAATTAACAATCAACCAAAATAATCACACGACAAACTCTGGTGTCGATCGACACACGACTGCATATGGCCAGAATCAAACCTTCTCCTCTCTGGTTCGATTCTAGTCTGCGTCGACCCGAACTTCTGCACGTTAAACATCAAAGACACCCAAAACAACACGAAAGCACAAAAATATATCCAATTCAATCATCAACCAATCCAAAATTCAACAAACACAAGGAATCATCAATCCCATTACCCAGATAAGTCATGGTCGCACACTCACTTTGGCTTTGGGAATGAATTAATGATCAAGGACAACTACAAAATTGAGACTCTTCTCATGCAAACGAGTCTGATTTTCGCCCACTTCCTCTTAGAACAACACCACAAATCGATAATTTTCTCTTTAAGCCACAAATCACGCTTAAGAACAACTACAATCACTAAAACTCACTAATGATTCTCTTTTCTCTCTTAAAACTATCAAGACCTCTGGTTTTTCACACCGAAACACGGCTGCTTGAGTCTTATAAACGACCCCTATGGTTTCAAACCCAAAACCGCATCAAAACCGGACAATAAAATCGAACTGATTGGTCTGACCATTTACTAGTGATGATCGACACTACAAAAAATTATCACTTTTTGGTTCGCGGGCGTTACAAATAGAATCTTAACAATTAAATATGTGGTGTCAAAAAAAAATATTTATGGATTCGGAAGTATAATCATTGTGCTCAATACTTTATTAAGTCAGGTTAATGGATGATTAACAAGGTTAACAAAGCAGAGAGTATACAATGGGCAGGGATGAGACCCCCTGTCAATGGGCTGAAGGAAGAGATTTGGAAAATGAAGACCAATGCTAAGATAAAGGTATTTATCTGGAAGTGCCTCATTGGATCCCTCCCACTGATAGTCCTTATCAATAGAAGATGCATGACGTTGGATTCAAGGTGCCAAGTATGTGGAATGGAAGGTGAATCTATCAATCATATCATCTTCTCGTGTCCATTATCAAGACAAGTATGGGCTGTGGCTAACATTCCTTTTCCAGAGAATTGGTTCCATGAAGAAGCATTTCTGCCAGGATGGACTCATTCCTTTGTCTATTAGATTGATTATTCCATGATTAATCTCGTATATTTAGAAAAACAGGAATAATTTTCTTTTTGAAGGAAAACAATTCTTAGGACCTGAGGTGGTGACTAAATTTATGATGAAAGAGACCAATGGTCTGAGGCGCAATTAGTGGTATGCAAAGATCAAGAGGAGGAAGATGAAGATATCTCGAATCCTGGAAAAGAATGGTGTAAACCGCCGGATCAATGGGTCAAGTGCAATATAAGGCTCTTTTGGTCTAAGAAAAACAAACTTTTTGGTGTATCTTAGGTTCTTAGAGATGACAAAGGACAAGTTCTCCTTCATAGCCGTAGGTATTTTGCTAATCAAGCATCATTTGAGGAGGCTAAGCTGTTGGTGGTTTTGTGGACGATTGAAAACATGGGCCTCCACAAGGTGGAAAAGGTCATTTTTGCCATGCAATTTCCGGAATTGGTAGGGGCAGTGACTTAGCATAAAGCATGGCCCTCTTTTAGCTTTGAAGTAAGTGAGATACTTAAAGCTTTGGAGCCTTTGGGAGTTTGGAAATTCTTTTTGGATAACAAAGAAGCTAATAGAGGAGTTTTGTGATTGCTTTAAGTGTGAAAAAAGAGAGAACTCAATCATATATCTCTTTAGGATTTCCTTCTTGGCTTAGAGATCTTTTTGTTTTTGAGAGAGCTTAATCCTCTTTGGTTAGCTTCCTTGTATTTTTTGTGTGTAAATACTAAAGAATGTTTGGTCTTTAGGACCCTTTGTTTTCTTTGGAAATACTCTTAGTCCTCTGTGTTTCAGGATAGACTAATGATGTAATATGTTTTATCTATCGTGACCAATAAAGGTTGTTCATATGCCAAAAAAATAATTAGTAATTCAACAAAGAAAAAAAATGGTGTGGAAAATCGACAAAAATGTACCCAAAAAAATCCAAACTGAATTTATGTGAAAACGCGTTGTGGTGTCATGCGCGTGGGATTGCTTTGATGTTGAGTAGATAGAATGACGGCGTGACTTTTAACTACATTAATTACAACAATTATCTTACTCTTTCCTTTGTCTTTTTTTTTTCTTCTTCTTCTTCCGACTAGCACAAAACAAAATGATCTCAAATGGCCTCATCATAATTATGAACCTTCAATTATAATGACCACCAAAATCGGCACAATTTTCAACCGAATCCAACTTACTGATCCAAAACAGGTTACTAGATTTCATTTTAAAATAAATATATATTATTCATTTGAAAGTAAACATTTTTTTACTTGTCGCATATTTAACAAATATGTAATGCACATATGAAAAGAAATATGTAGCTGATAATTTAATTATCTGGTTAAGTACAAAATTATAGATCTATTTTGTTGTTTATGCTCTACAATAAATATGTTAATGTGTTATAAATACTTGTAGTGTGTTATTTAACTAAATATACATGTATATTTATGCATAACTCGTTATTATAATGTACAAATTTGTTAACCAATAACAAAATCTATCTATTGTACATGTTTGAACATTTATGTAAATAAGTAAATGAAAGATCTCTAACAATTTAGTTACTTCTATGAGTTTAAAGTTAGAGATATATTTTCTGTTTACATAATAGAATTCTCATGCGACAAAAAGTAATAACTTGTTATTTAACAGAAAATATATGTATGTTTCTACATAGCTTGTTACTATGTATATATGTATCTATGAATATATGTTTATATGCTATAATAAATATTTTAGCATGTTACGTAAACAACAAACTTGTTATTTAACTATATACATGTATATCTTCAAACCGAAAAGAATAGATCTAAAATACTTACCAAACACATCTTAATTGAAACTTAGCAGATAGTGTATGTTTCTCCTGAGCTTCAATAACTCTCTCATCAGTATTCGAAGAAGATGAAGCTTCCGAGGATTTAATGCCCTTGTCAACGTTTAGCTCAAGCCCTAACGCGTCGAAATCTCTCTCGATATCTCGGACACCGTCGTTGTATATATGGAGGAGACCGCCGTAAGTCAAACTCTTATAGAGGTGGTCGTCGCTGAATTTCACTCGAAGGTTTACAAGTAGAACATCTAAATTGAAACATATGAGATGGTGAAGAGAGAGAGAACATGAGGAAGAATAAGAGTCAACAAATAAAGGAAAATGGTGTATTCATTTAATAATTTCATTTATTTTTTCTTTACGAGGAAGAAATTGAAGTGGGCGAGTGAGGGTAAGAAGGGGAGAATATATGGCAAAATATCTCTCATATAACAATGAAATAGGTCTTGCCATTTTCTTAAATACAAAATTTATTTTACTTATGGTTGCAATTAGGGAAAATTTTAACAATGCCGCGATCAAAACTATTTTTCTTAACTTTGTAATTGTGGAACCTAGTGTTGCAACACATGCCACCATTTAAATAACTAAATGTCAAAATTACCCCTCTCACAAACCACGCTTTTTCTTTCTCTCTCTCGGCAAAAAAAAAAATCCAGATCTCCTCTGCAATCATCGATCTCGCCTTCGTCCATAGGCGATCTCGCCATCGTCGTCCATAGGCGATCTCGCCGTCGTCAATATCACTGTCATCAGTCTCCATTATAATCGCCGATCTCGCTTGAGTTTTCTTCTAGATCCTAGATCTCTGTGTTACTCAGGTTTCTTCTAGATTCTTCGTGACGTTAGGGTTCCAGTGCAAACCCTAGGATTGAGATCGAATCAGTCTCAAATTGGGTTGCTTGGTTCGATCTGTTCGTTCTTCGCACGATGATCATCTTAGCAGAGAAACTGTCGTTGATAGAGTTCTTGATGTTGTTAAGAGTTTCCCTAAAGTCGATCCCGCTAAGGTCAGTTTTGATCCTCGTTAAATTGAAGACTGATTTAGCTCAATGTTCAGATTCAGATTAATCTTGCAATTTCATTGAATCAAATTTTGCTTCCGATGTAGTTAATTGTTGTAGCTTTTGCTTGATTTTGTATTTGATTTAGTGAGAATGTACATTAGAAATGGTTATCTTGAACAATGATGCATTAGTGTTATTGATATCAATGATCTAGTAAGTTGTTACTGCTTTAGATTTTGTTGTTTATGTGATTTGCATTGCTCATGTGGGAATAAAAACAAAATGGTATCTGAAATGATGTTGCATCGTGTTGTTTTGTCAATTTAGGGATATTATTATTGATCTCAATGGTCTTATTGACATGAATTTGATTGTTAGGTTTGATCTTAGGGATATAGCATTAGATAATAAAGCAATCATTTTTGTATCAAGTTATACAAATCTTTCAACTTTCAGGTTTGATGGATTGATTTTGTTTCAGGTGAGCCAAAAGCTGCGTGTATAGGTTGTGCTGGCTTTGCGGCTTTCTCAGTAGCCATTGAGAAGTTCTTCGATAGCCGTACGTAAACAATTAAGATATCTAATAGACGCTATTGCGGGGTGGTTTTTTTTAGCTGCTTCCTTCCTGTGACACAGTTCATCACATGGGCTCAGGGAGACAAAAACAAGAATTTCACTTTAAAACATATAAGAAAGTGAGGCCTATTTTGATTGAATATTGTTCACTTGTTGTCATTGTTTCAGATAAAGAAAGATCTTGTTCTTACATAAAGCTTTAATTTTCAGAGTTTTAAGTTCCTTCCTGCCTTGTACATGTTAAAGTTCCCGTTTCGTAATCAAATCTTTGGGTCCTTAATACAGTACTTAAGCTTGAAACAGGGTTACAATTAGGTACGTAAACAAATACACTTGTTTTATAGAGAAACAAATGGTGGGCTATGAAAAAATTTATAATCTATTTTAAATAATCTTATAATAAGTTTATAAAAAACTTAAACACCAGTTGTGAAAATAATAGTTGTTTGAAGGATAATCTTGAAGTTGAATCTTAAGTTAGATAAAAAAAATCTGGGTTGGTTTTTATAACAAATAATAAGAGTTTTTAAAGTAGATTATAAGGGTTATATCTGTTTTCAAAACATAATATAATCTGTTTTAAAAAACTTTGTAACTTGTTTTAAAAAAAACTTATAATCTATTTAAAAAATCTTATATTCTGTTCCAAAAATAACAAATGTTTAAAAGCTTATAATCATCTTTAAACAATTTTATAATATGCTTTAAACAACTTTATAATATCTTTTTAAAAACCTTATAATCTGTTTTTAAAATAATATATGTTTAAAACCTTACAATCTTCTTTAAAAAACTTTATAATATGCTTTAAACAGCTTTATAATATCTTTTCAAAAATTTTATAATCTGTTTTTAAAATAATATATGTTTAAAACCTTATAATCTTCTTTTAAAATTTTATTATATGCTTTAAAGAGCTTTATAATTTGTTTAAAAAAACCTTATATTATGTTTTAAAAATAACATATATTTGAAACCTTATAATATGCTTTAAACAACTTTATAATATGCTTTAAACAGATTATAATCCTCAAAAGATGCGTGACCGTCACTTATTATTTCGTAACGATTAATCCGACGAATTCTACCGTCAAAAATCGAAGTAGTTAATAGCTTAGAATCGATTTGTACTTGGTAGATCTACACATTTCATATGTAAAAATGCAAAAAAAAAAATTGAAAAATGATCGAAATTCATGTGAAAAACGTTAATGGTGGCTGAGGATTAGATTTGCAGAGGGAGAAGAGTCGAAGAAGAAGATACAGAAAAATACAACTTTGCCAATAAAAATCATAAACCTTAGAGATAATAACTAAAACAACCTTGAAAAGTCCACTAATAACTAAAAAAACTTTGTAGAGATGAGAAGACATGAAAAGTCTTTTAAAGCTTGTGATGTTTTCTTTATTACAGAATTGCTATCAAAAAAAAAATTTAGGTTTTTGAAACATTTTTTTTTCCAAACAAAATTCTCTTCTTTCATTTTTTATTTTATTTTCAACGTCACAAACGAGGAACCGCGACCGCGACTCCGACGACACAACCGCGACTCCAAGGTTAGTTTCGGGTTTCTCTTAACTTCTCTTCTCTTCCCTTCCTTTCTCTTTTCTTCCTTTCATAGTATAGATACAAATCGATTTTGTAATTTGTTCTTGTTCAATTTCCGGTTTTGTTCGTGTTCGATTTCTGGGTTTGTTCTTGTTCTTGTGCACTTTTCGAAAGTTCTGGTTCATTCAACAACATGTAATTACAATTCCGGCTTCGTTTGGGTGGTTTTGTTCCGATTCAATTTCTGGGTACTTGTTCGTGATGGTAGATATGTTTTTCTTTGATGGTAGATTTATTCTGGTGGGCATGGAGGCTTCGGAGGTGGTGGCGAAAAAAGCGGAGGTCGTGGATCTGTTAGATTCGGCGGTGGTAGTGGTAGTTTAATTTGGTAGAAAGTTTGTTCTGTCATGGTTGATTTATTCTCTGTTCAATGGTATGGTAGTTTTTTTTTGATGGTAGATTTATTCTAGCTTGATGGTAGATTTGTTTTTCTTTGCTAGTAGATTTATTATGGTGGACATGGAGGTTTGGGGGGTGGTGGCGAAAGAAGCAGAGGTCATGGATCTGTTGGATTTGGCGGTGGTGGTAGTTTTATTTGGTAGATAGTTTGTTCTGTCATGTCATGGTAGATTTATTCTCTGTTCAATGGTATGATAGATTTATTTTGCTTTGATGGTAGATTTATTTTAATTTGATGGTAGATTTATTTTTCTTTGCTGGTAGATTTATTCTTGTGGACGTGGAGGCTTTGGAGGTGATTGCGGAAGAGGCGGAGATCGTGGATTTGTTGGATTCAGCGATGATGGTAATTTAATTTGGTAGAAAGTTTGTTTTGTCATGATAGATTTATTCTCTGTTCAATGGTATGATAGTTTTTCTTTGATGGTAGATTTATTCTAGTTTGATGGTAGATTTGTTTTCCTTTATTGGTAGATTTATTTTGGTAGACGTGTAGGCTTCGGAGGTGGTGGCTGAAGAAGTAGAGGTCATGGATCTGTTGGATTTGGCGGTGGTGGTAGTTTTATTTGGTAGAAAGATTGTTCTGTCATGTCATGGTAGATTTATTCTCTGTTTAATGGTATGATAGTTTTTCTTTGATGGTAGATTTATTCTAGTTTGATGGTAGATTTGTTTATTCTGGTAGACGTGGAAGCTTCGGAGGTGGTGGCGGAAGAGGCGAAGGTCGTGGATCTGTTACACTCGGCGTTGGTAATTGTAGTTTAATTTGGTAGGAAGTTTATTCTGTCATGGTAGATTTATTGTTTTGTAATGGTAGATTTATTGTTCTGTAATGGTCGATTTATTTTGATATTTTACGATGTCGAGACGGACCACACTAGATCAGACGGTACTCTGATTCAAGGAATCGCCGTTGATGTGGTTCATTTGGTGGACATGAATGCTTCTAAGGTGGTGGCGGAAAAGGCAGAGGTCGTGGATAACTTACAAATTTATGTTTGGTGGTAGATTTATTCTCTGTTCAATGGTATGATAGATTTGTTTTTCTTTGATGGTAGATTCATTTTTTTTTGATGGTAGATTTATTCTCTGTTCAGTGCAATGAATTGGCAGAATTTATGTACTCTAGAAATTTGCTCGCTATATAATCTGTCTCCAATGCACTTTTTATCCATGATTCAGATAATAAGTCTACCACAACATTATTCAAAGAACCTAAGTTAAATAATAAGTCTACCGCCACATTGTTTAAAGAGCCAAAGTCAGATAATAAGTCTACCACAATATTATTCAAAGAACCTAAATTAAATAATAAGTCTACCGCCACATTGTTTAAAGAACCTAAGTCAAATAAAAAGTCTACCTTAACAGTGTTTAAAGAAGCTAAGTAAGATAACAAATCTACCACCACATTGTTTAAAGAGCCAAAGTCAGATAATAAGTCTACCACCGTATTGTTGTTTAAAGAACCTAAGTTAGATAACAAGTCTACCACAACAATATTTAAAGAAACTAAGTTAAATAATAAGTCTACCACCACATTGTTTAAAGAGCCAAAGTCAGATAATAAGTCTACCACAACAGTGTTTAAAGAAGCTAAGTCAGATAACAAATCTACCACCACATTGTTTAAAGAGCCAAAGTCAGATAATAAGTCTACCACCGTATTGTTGTTTAAAGAACCTAAGTCAGATAACAAGTCTACCACAACAGTGTTTAAAGAACCTAAGTTAAATAATAAGTTACCACCACATTGTTTAAAGAGCCAAAGTTAGATAATAACCACGACATTATTTAAAGAACCTAAGTCAGATAATAAGTCTACCACAACATTGTTTAAAGAACCTAAGTCAGATAACAAGTTTACCACAACAGTGTTTAAAGAAGCTAGGTCAAATAACAAATCTACCACTACATTGTTTAGAGAGCCAAATTCAGATAACAAATCTACCACTACATTGTTTAAAGAGCCAAAATCAGATAACAAGTCTACCACAACATTGTTGTTTAAAGAACCTAAGTCAGATAACAAGTCTACCACAATATTGTTGTTTGAAAAACCTAAGTCACATAACAAGTCTACCACAACATTTTTGTTTGAAGAACCTAAGTCACATAACAAGTCTACCACTACAGGGTTGTTTGAATAACCTAAGTCAGATAACAAGTCTACCACAACATCGTTGTTTGAATAACCTATGTCAGATAACAAGTCTACCACAACTATATGAATAACCATCGTTGGATAATAAGTCTACCACAACTCTATGACAACCATCTTCGGATAATAAGTCTACCATTCGAAAAACAAATTTACCATAAGGTAAACATAAAAAACAACTCTGCTGATGATTTTTGGGAAGTTGTTCTAGTAAACGGGAAAAGATTGAATAAGTATACTGTCGAAAATATTAAATCTACCACTCAGTATAAATCTATCACCACTATAATAAGTCTACCACTATAATCCATAGGTATAAATCTACCACCACTATAATATAAGTCTACCAATCGCAAAAATAAATCTACCACGCAAATTTAACTCTACCGTTAAAGAAAACAAATCTACCACTCTTCGGAAATAAATCTACCAATCCCAAAATAAGTCTACTGCTCCAAAATAAATCTACCATTGAAAATAATAAATCTACCAATCACTCTAATAAGTCTACCATTCGGAAACATCTCTACCACCAAGGGGACAAATAAGTCTACCGTTCGTATATAAATCTACCGCTCAAAAAATAAGTCTACCGTTCGTATATAAATCTACCATCATAGAATGGTAGTTTTATTTTCTTTGGCGGGAACTTTTCCTGCCGATTCATTAATGGCAGTTTCGTAAATATGTTTTTTGTTATCAAGGGAACTAAGGGTAAAACGGGCAAAAATCCTCCAAAACACAATTTTTTAAGGGGAAGGTTGTTTTAGTGCAAAACCAACTTTCCAAGGTTGTTTGAGTAAACTTCCCTAAACCTTATAATCTACTGTAAACAACTCTTGTATGGTGTATTTTGTTCAATTGTTAAGTGCAACACATGCATAGGTTTGTAAAAAACTTTATAATCTATTTTAAGTAACCTTATAATAAGTTTCAAAGCAACTTAAACACCAACAATTTTGAAAGTAATAGCTGTTTGAAACCTTATAATCTGCTTTAAAAAACTTTATAATTTATTTTAAAAATCCTTATAATCTATTTAAAAAAATTTATATTAGGTTTTAAAAATAACACCACCAATTTTAAAAATAGTAGATGTTAAAAACCTTATAATCTGCTTCAAATAACTTTATAATGCTTTTTAAAAAAATCTTATAATCTATTTAATAGAACCTTATAATCTATTTTTTTTAAAACTTATAATCTATTTTTAAAAAAATTCTAATTTGTTCTAAAAATATCAACTGGTTAAAACCTTATAATCCGCTTTAAAAAACTTTATAATATTCTTTAATCTTATAATCGTCCTTAAAAACTCTTATAATCTTCTTTAAAAAATCTCTTATTTTGTTTTAAAAATAATACCACCAATTTCAAAAATAACTGTTGACTAAAACCTTATAATTTGCTTTAAAAAATCTTATAATTTATAATGTGCTTTAAAACTTTATAATTTGTTTTAAAAGCTCTTTTCTCAAAAACTTTATAATATTTAAAAAAGTTTTAAATATGTTTTTGATTATAACCTTGTAATCCGCTTTAAAGAACCTTATAATTTGATTTAAAAAAACTTATTTAAAAAAACTTTTAATTTGATTTAATAAACGTTATAATATGTTTTTGATTATAACCTTATAATCCGCTTTAAAAACCTTATAATTTGATTTAAAAAATGTTATAATATGTTTTCAAAACATCATAATTTGTTTTAAATAACTTTATAATTTGTTTTAAACAACGTCATAACCTTATCATCTGTCAAAACCCTTATCATGTGTTTAAAATTATGCTTTTTAAGAAAGATAAACAATTAACACTTTCATTTTGCATATCAAAATGAAAGTGTTAATTGTTTTCAATAAAGTAACTACACAAAACCTAGAACATAGCTAGCTAGATATGCATTTCATCAAAGTTTAGTAAATTGTTTTGAATAAGGCAGCTAAAACAATGGCCTAATTTTTTTGCAGCTTAATAAATGAACTCAAGTCACGTCTCCATAGAAATCATTGTGTCTCTCCCAAGGTTGAGAAGCATAGCTTCCATACACAGAACCTTCTTTGTCTTTGATGATTAAATACACACAATCTATTTAAAAGAACCTTATAATCTGCTTTAAAAAACCTTCTAATTTAATTAAAAAACGTTTTAATATGTTTTTGATTATAACCTTATAATCCGCTTTAAAAAACTTTATAATTTGATTTTAAAAAACTTATTAAAAAAACCTTATAATTTGATTTATAAACGTTTTAATATTTTTTTGATTGTAACCTTATAATCCGCTTTAAAAACCTTATAATTTGATTTAAACAACTTATAAGGGTTTTAATTTTTAAAGCAAATTATAAGAGTTTTAAAGAAGATTATAAGGTTTTTTAAACCAGATAATAAGGTTTTAAACGTCATTTATTTTCAAAATCGATTGTGTTTTTTTAAAACAAAATAGAAGATTTTTTAGAACAGATTATAAAGTTTTTTTAAAGAGATTATAAGGTTTTAAACAATTGTTATTTTTTAAATTGCTGGGATTAATTTTTAAAACAAATTATAAGGTTTTTTAAAGAAGATTATAAGATTTTTTAAAGCAGATTATAAAGTTTTAAACATCAGTTATTTTCAAAATTGATTGTGTTTTTTTTAAAACAAAATAGAAGATTTTTTAGACCAGATTATAAAAAAATTTTATGGAGATTATAAGGTTTTAAACAACTGTTATTTTTGAAATTGCTGGGATTAATTTTTAAAACAAATTATAAGGTTTTTTAAAAATCTTATAATCTTCTTAGCTTTATAATCTGGTTTAAACAACATTAGATACCCGCATTTCCACCCTTATATTCTTTTTGTAATTTAATAAAAAAAAAATAATGAGAACATCGCTGCTATATGAAATTTGATCTGGTTAATGGTGGCATTGTAACACAAGAAGTTGTTCCATCTCTTGGAGGATTTATAACGAACAAAGTTATCAAAATAACAATCTCTGTAGATATATGGACTAGCGTTTTACAAATCTTCATCACATTCTGTTCAAGAAAGTGTCTGTCAATGGAGTTTCTGAAGAGAATATACTTTCTAGTAGAGTCAGTACCTAGATCAAAATTAAAAGCACAGTTTGTTATTCAAGTAAGACATGCTACACAATAACATGGAGTGCAGAGTAAAGTACCTCTTCGCAACGGAGAGATCGATTTCAGTGATGGGGAGATCCAATTTCAGTGACGACGAAACCGATTTCACAACAGAGAGATTCGATTTAGTGACAATCCGATTTCACTAAGGAGATATGATGATATGCACCGAGATCTGAAAGTCAATGGTGACATTTGACGGCGAGATCAACGACGAGGACGATCGGCGGTGATAATTTGCTTTAAACAACTTTATAATGTTTTTTAAAAAATCTTATAATCTATTTAAAAAAACCTCAATTCTATTTTAAAAAAACATCATCAATTCTAAAAAATAACATTTGTTTAACACTATTAATTTTTAAAATAATATTTGTTTAAAACCTTATAATTTGCTTTAAACAACTTTATAATATGTTTAAAAAACATTATAATTTACTTTAAAAAACATTATAACTGCTTTAAATAAGTTTATAATGTTTTTTTAAATCTTGTAATTTATTTAAAATAACCTTATATTTTGTTTTAAAATTAACATCATCAATTTTAAAAATAACAGTTGTTTAAAACATTATAATCTGTTTTAAACAACTTTATAATATGTTTTAAAAAAACCTGATAATTTACTTTAAAAAAACTTTATAATCCGTTTAAAATAACACCATTAATTTTGAAACTTTATAATTTTTACTTTAAAAAAACCTTATAATCTACTTTAAACAAATTTATAATCTACTTTAAAAAACTTTATAATTTTCTGCTCACTACCAAAAAAATGTTAAATAGATTATAAAGCAGATTAAAAAAAATTCAACAAACTTAGCATCTCTGCTTTATAGTTCTTCTTCCCATTCATTTCCTTGTTAAACACGTCACCTGTTTTCTTCTCCTTAACCATATTACTCACCCAAGTCACCAAACTCATGTTAGCATCGTACCCTTGTCTTAGATAATTCTCCGGAAACCGAATTTAGCTTTCTATTCCAAATTGGTAAAGCTTAATGTTGTTAGCTTCAACAAACTTCAGATTCTCTTCTGGGTATGGTTCAGGACAAAGATAACTGTTTTGGTGAATCAAAGAACAATTAATCAAAATCCCAATTGTAGCAAATTTATTGGCAAGTGAATAAATTTATTCTTTAAAATCAGATCAAAAATCCAAAATCAGAGAAACCGGGGAAAAATCAAAGAAAAATCGAACGATTGTTCATAGCAAAATCAAAAAATTAGACAAGAGAGCTTCGGATTTAAAAAATTTCACCTCCAGATCTGTAACAAACGGCGGATTGTTCATCGCGATTTCGTTCGATTCACTGCTAAAACAACCGGAAGAGATACTCGAGCTCTGTTCATCGTCTTATCCGGCGGAGGTAACAGAGAATCGAAAACCTGAAACTGAATCCGCCGATGAAGCTATCGAAGAAGAAGAAATCACGACATGAGAATCATCGAGCTTTTTCTTCTTTAGTGGTGAAACGATTATGCTCGAAGCTTCTTTGAACCCAATGATTATAGATTACGAGACTAATGCTGAATCTAAGAGTTTGATCGGAGAAAAAGGTTCGCGTCGGAGGAATCATCATCATCGGAGAAGACGGCGAGATGACGACAATTGGAGAGATTTTTTTTTTCTGGGAAAATGGGTTCAATTAGATCTGATGGTATTTTCGGAAAACAACTTTATAAACAGTGACATTTATTGTAAAATATTTTTGATTATACATTCCTTAAAATTTCTCTTGCAATTATAAAAAAAAAAAAGAAAAAAAAGTGACTCTTCTACTAATCCTCCCAATATTTAATGACATTTTCCTGAAAAGACCAATTGCTGTAGAAGGTTTCAGATTAAATGAGCCCGTAGAATGTTAGAGCCCAGAATATATAGGCCCTTTAAAGGATATTCGAGTTCTTACTGGATCAACCCGTATTCGTTCGGATCCTTTTGTCTTCAGGCAAATTTGTTAGGCGGCCAAAAACAGAGAAAGCAGAACAAACCCTCCGAAAAGTGGCCTGCTTTCTTTTAATGGAGTTTGCTATTTAACAATTTCCTATGAAAAAAAAGACAACATTTTACACCATGATTAAGAACCCTTTGGGATCACAAAGACATGAATTATTCTTTTTAACTCTCTTCTCTTTATTTGCTTCCTCTGTTCACAATTGAACATTTATGGATCTTAGCTTACTTCCGCTGTAAGCAAGCTCGATAAACTCCGGCAAAACTGTCAAGCGAAAAAAACCCATCTCATATCATCATATGAATCTATAAAGGTCAATTGTTTTTATATTTCTTGAATATGTTTAGTAACTTTTTTCTCAGTTTACCTCCATATATAGTCTTAATTCGCCTGCGGATTTCGATATTTCTATTACACAATTAGTTGGAGTCACCTCAATCACCTCTGCTGATAATAAGTCATAAGAAGATCTTGATCTTATCTCTTTTGGTTGAATCTTAACCTGAAAAATAAACAACAACAAAAACATGCCTTTTATGAGATCTTTAACTAGTCTCGATGATGATCTATAAAAGAATCTGCAGTAACTAACTTATCATTTACCTTGAAGTGTTTAATTCTTTCAACTGATAAACTAACGACTGTTGCTGCAGCTTCAATCTTCTTGATTGTTTCTTGTGCTGTGTTCTTGGACCCAATTCTTGTTTTATATATCTTATCATCCTGAAGATATAAGGAAAAGCTTCAAGCATTAGTATCTCTTTGTTAGATGACTTTTAAAAGATTTAACAAGAACAAGTTTTTAAAAAATTTTACATGTTCTTCGAAGAGACCTGACAAATCTAGATCACTAGACATTGCTATTATCTGGAAAGCATTTATGAAATTTGTAGACGCGGTGGCTGTATTTATCTCCGTGACATTTTCCTGCAAGATCCATTTCACGATAAGTTATAGCTTTGAGCAGTACATAAAACTCGGAGCTATGAATGTTTCAAACATCTAGTAAATCAACTTACCTTGATTGAGTCTGAAACTTTGTGATAAGCAGGCGCATAACCTATCTTGAACCAAGAATCTTGGATTATTATCTCAGCTAGTGTCATACGCTGCATCCAAACATTGTTATTAAATTTGGGATTAAAAGATTGGCAATGATGAGTGTATCTATATGCATTTTCTTTCTTGTGTTTATACCCTTTGAGGATTTGGGTCAAGAATGTTAAAGATTAGCCTCTTTTGCTGTCCAGTGAATCCATTTGGAAATGTGTAATCTGCTCTGAGTATCTTGTTATACAAAACCACAAGGGTATGATCATCAAACGGAGGATAACCAGCAAGCAATTCAAATAGAATCACTCCACAAGACCATACATCCACTGCTGCTCCTGAGTACCCTTTGTTCATAATCAACTGTATTTCAATAACAAAATCAGCATTTGCATATTCAGAGATTTTCATTTAATTATTGTTAAGTGTTAATGTTACCTCTGGTGCTATATAACATGGAGAGCCACAAGTTGTAGAGAGCATATCCCCTGACTATGAATTAAATAAGCCAAACTCTTATTAGGATTCTTATTGTTCCAAACACAAAAATTTGGTTAACATTAGAAAGTTATATGATTATACCTTTGGCACTGCACTTAGTCCAAAGTCAGAAACTTTGAGGTTACCCTTTGAATCTAGTAGCAAGTTTTGTGGCTGCAAAAGCAAAAATCACATTATCCGCAAAAATTACATAGAAAAAACAGAGTTTTGGCACAATTTTAAAAGGTTTTTGTTTCTTTTCTAATAACCTTAAGATCTCTGTGATAAACTCCTCTGTTATGACAATAATCAACAGCATCAATCAATTGTTGAAAAAGCTTTCTAGCATCTGATTCTTTCATTTTATGTCTACCAAGTTTGTCTGAAAGCTGACCACCTGCAACATATTCCATTACAATACAGATCTTTGTCTTTGTCCCAATCACCTGCAATAAAAAAATAATCACATCAGAAATCAAAATAAACTGTTACAATTTTTGAGGAGACTGAAGAAGAAGAAGAAGAAGACACAATACCTCATGTATTTGTACAATATTGGGATGGTTAAGAAGCTTCATAGTTCGAATCTCTCTCTTGACTTGAGACTCTAAACCCTTTTGAATAACAAGAGCCTTGTCTATGATCTTGACTGCTACATAGGTACCATTGGTCGTGTCGTAACCAAGTTTCACTTTTGCGAAGTTCCCTTCTCCGATTGTTCTTCCTATCTCGTATTTTCCAATCTTCTTAGTCCCAAACAAACCCATTTCAGTGATAGAAAGAGAGGAGAAGAAGAAGAAGAAGAAGATTGGTGTTAATGAGCTTGAAGGGTCGAATGATGTTTTGATAGGGAACTTTAACTCTCAATTAAAGTAATATGAAGAATATGATTCTTTTGTGGGATCAAGAAATTGACTTTTAGATGATACTGACTGTTTTTGAAAGTAATCAAAGATATTATTGGTGTGTGTGATGTTAATTTGACTGGTTGGGCTCGTGTGAGTGAGTGATTAGACTAGTAGCTCGTGACGCTCGAGGTAAGAAGAATGTGTCATCTTCTCTTCTTAACTACTCCTTCCGGTTCTTTTTAAATGATGTTTAGGAATTATTTTTTGTTTATAAATAAGTGATGTTTTCACTTACCAATGCATAATTAATTTATTTTTTATTTCTTCTGTTTTATTATAATAGATATTTAAGAGATTTTTACTTGTTTCATTTTATTAGATGTTTTACTAGTTTCTAAGTAGAATTTAATGTTATTTGATGTTTTTGTCTCTTTAAATCATATAGTCTTTTATATGATTGGGTGCAATATATTTTTAACTTATTATTTAATACTGTTTTATTTATAATTTATGTTTCTTAATTATCGTGAATTCAACCAAAACATCTTATAAAACGGAACGGAGGGAGTAATATTTTTGACTCTTGAAATTCTGCAGATTTAATTTTTATTGGTTGAAATGTCATATATACATAAAACGTAATGTTTTATTTCAATAAATAAGATAAATTAATGATTTTTTAATTAACGTGTAGAAACCTTAAATATGAGTTAAAAACAAACGGAGTGAGTACTGATTTATAAACAAATAATTTTTGTGTTGGTAGCCGATAAAGTGGATTGGATTGCATTGTCATTATTGTTGCTTTTAATTTTCTTTTCACTATTTGGAGAAATTAAAAGATATTTATCTCTCAATTGGTCCGGACCATATCTAATTTTCGATCATATCCTTTTATTTAATTTTCTTCATTGATTTTTGACATTTTGTCAATTAAAAAATGTATTTTTTAGTGTTTTAATCATGTACGTATACACTGAAGAACAAAATAAAAAGATCATACCAATCACGCCATGTTTCTAAAAAACTTTTTTGTCGGCTTTTCTTACTTTTGTGAGGATATTTCTCCACAAGTGGATTAAAATTGAGTTGGCTTTATTGATTTCGGAAAGAAAAAAATGACGTTTTAAATTGAGAAAGTACAAATTTCCAAGATATTTTTTCAAAAGAGGGGACCTGAACTTCTAGATAATTTTTTAGATTAGTATAAAATATCAATTTGTTTTGTTTATATTTATACAAAAAAAAATATAATTCCTCTGTTCCATTTTATAAGATGTATTGTTTGAATGCGCGGAAATTAAGGATAAAACAATTATAACAAAACAATATTTATTAATTAGTGAAAAGTATTATTCAACCACTCATGTAAAAGACTACATAATTCAAAAGATCAAAATAATTAAATAAATTTTAAAACTGCATAGAAACTAGTAAAACATCTTATATATTGAAACAAATAAAAATCACTTAAACATCCTGTATATTGGAACGGAAGGAGTATTACATTAGACTCTTAGTAGGCCAAACTTTTTAATAGTCCCTAAACGTTGGGCCGGAAGCACGAAATAGGCTCAAGACTATCGACAAGACTATCGAACAAACGAGAACTGACAATGGTGGTAAAACCCCAAATGGTAAATCATCAAAAGATGGGAAGAAATCTTGATTTTAAAAGTTTCCATTTGTGAGAATTTGGCATATCTGATTCATTTATGGAAATTGAATAAAAATACCAAATTTATGTTTCCAAAGGTCTCCTTATCATTTTCTCACAAAAAGGTGTCTCCTATTAGGGACTAAAGTCTCCCATCGAAAGTTGGAAGCGATTCTAGGTTATATATAAGGGATATGGGTCAATCCACTCATTGCCAATTAGTTTTGAGTTGGAAGCTCATATTCTAACATCTCCTTCTCATAAGATAAAAGTGGTTATTAGGGTTTTCAGAGAGTTAGCAAATTTGAATAGAAACACTATGGGAAGTGTGAATTCCGCGAGAATCGCTAAAAGTGAAGAGGATCCATCTGCGAATCAAGAACAATTCTCACTTGAAGATGGAGAGGCATCAAAAACCCTAGTCGAAGATTCTAGCGAAACCAAGGAAGAGAGTGAAGAGTGTGGGTTATGCAATACGTAAAAGGTGGTGATTGCAAAGAAGCATGGATAGAATTGGAGAATTGTGTGGATGGAGCCACTAAGAACGAAGACGAGGATATCGCGAAATGCAAAGAGGCCAAAATAAAGTTCAAGACTTGTATGTATGATTACCCTGACTATTATGAGCCTATTCTTGATGGTGAAGCTGATATGTTTGCAAAGATTCTAAGAGATATGTTGCAAGCGGAAAAGGAAGCCATTATTGCTAGTGAGGTTGAATTAATTGCGAAAGCCTTAAACAAGCTGCGAATAGAGGACCAAACCAAGGTAAACGAGTGATCATAGTGATTGTGTGACTGAGATTGATCTTTTTCTGTCTGAATGTTGTTGTTCGTATCCTTTTTTTTGTCTTGATAAGAATTTGTGTAGTGACTCCTTGCTTAGTTATTATCGTTCACCTTCTTCTTGTCTTAGTGGTTACATTCTGCCCAATGATTGATCCAAAGTAACATTTTTTGTTTCTTATCGTAGTATGAAGGAATGAAATTTTTGGGATTCAAAGATTTACAAAGATGTATGTATGTAATTTTTCCGGATTATTTCGTGTTATAGTATAACTTTTTGAGGATATGGATCAAGAGTGCTAAAGATTAGCTTCTTCTACTCTCTGGTGAATCCAAACAGGAACATGTTATCTCCTCTAGGTATCTTCTTATACAGAACAATAACAAGTGTACGTATGATCACCGAACGAAGGACATAACCAGAATAATGAGATCATATCAGAAATTATAGCTAATCCTCAAACTAATCAAAACATGTATGTTATATTGGATTTAAGGGAGGCAATTTATAATCAATATTACTGATTCAAGTTGCAAGACATGTTTGACATTTAGAACATTGTTTTATGATCGGAGAGTGAATATATACATAGTCCATCATCATATCTTTAATCTAATCTAATAAGTGAGGGTACTTCGACTAATCATGTGACTAATACTTTCCATAAAATAAATCTCCGACACAAATAAATTAGATATTTATGGCATTTCGTGGTATTTCAATTAGTTCGGCTAAGGAGTTCCGGTAGCAGAAGAACAATGCTCAGACGTGGACTAGTATTGCGTTGACGGAAGATTGAGTTCAAGGGATCAAAGATCAAGGTGAAACAGTGGATGATAGAAACATGCAAGGATTATGTGCAAACTCGCTCTCTACATATCACTCCCGGAACAATACCCATAACTTTCAATCCAAAACTCTGATTGACAAACAATATTCAGCTATAGCTAAATATATGAGTTGACTTTTTATCCTGAAATTTTCGTTTAGTTCCGATCTTATTTGCCCTTCCATTTCTTTCCTTTCCTAGAACATGGCATATGTGCCTCCTTCCACGACATCCTCTTCATCTCCTTTCTTCATCTTCTTCACGCTTCCTTCTTTCTTGCTCACAAGCTACTCTTTTTCTTTTTTCGTCTCTACGGCTAGTCGTGATTAGCTTAGAGAGATCATTAGCGTTTAGGTCAATTACACTTAGTCGAAGAGGAAAATGCGTGTAGAGAATGTTCGTTTGATTTTAAGCGAATTTTTTTAGATCAATGTTTAATAATGATATTTAGTGGTCAAAAATTGAAAGAAAGTTATCAATCACATTTTGACCAATCTTAAAACTTTTATTAAACAATTAAGGTTCATACCAATTTGGACTGGATAGAAAAAAATTATGTATTAAATAAAGAGATTTTTATTAGACAATTAAAGCTCATACCAATTATGTTTTGTCTCATCCCACTAATTTATAATTATGTTAATCGGCTATTTAATTAGGTTTATCATCAAAACGCATGAAATCTTTTCACGAATTTTCAACTATTCTAACTTAAGTACAAACGGCTACCTATATTGTCGATAATTGGTCGGTAATATTTTGACCACTTTATATCAGAGATCGTTTGTCAAAATGTTTTGACTATTAATTGATTAAATTTTTTTCGTCGATATTAGTCACAAAATATTGATTAATTTTTGACCAATCCAATTGTCATCATATTTTGGTCAAAAATGTATTATTATAAAGAAAAAATTAATTATTTTTTTCACCAAAATAAAATTTTGATTCTGGTCAAACCAAAAACAATTGGTAAGAAAATAATTTTTTTAATATTAATAAACATTCAAAATTGTATATGTATTTGGTTAAAGACACTGCACAACTAATCCAGACCGTCCGAATAGGTTGATGTTATCTTCACCGTGGAATATAGATGTCATATCATTATTGTACAACGAAGCACAAGAGACCACTCCCTCTCTATTGGAGAGGATTTTAATCGTACCAAAGAAGGTGACTTCCATTGACGAATCGAATAGAAAGCGCCAAAGCTCGCTGACGATTTCTCTAAAATGTTAATCTCTCTGGAAAGCTTATCGTCACCCAAATTGACCCAAATTTTCAAGTTCGTGATTCTTCTTATCTTACTTTTATAATTGCCAAAATCAACATATTTTCTTATATAATATATTTATACTTTCAATTTTCATCCCACTTACGTTTTGACAACTTTGCCGTTAAAAGATTTGGTCAAAAATCAACATGTTTTCTTATAGAATATACATATGTTAGTGTTTTCAATTTTGCAAATTATATCATGGTCGAATTCATATGCATATTCATTAATGTACGATAATTTTGATTGCACTGATAATATTACAAAAAAAAAAAATCAATTCGAAATTTTCAACAAAAGTATAATAGAATATATTGAAAGGCCAATCTAAATCATTAAATATGTTTTGATGTTTACCCATGACATAATGCCCCTTCATGTCAATGATTTGTCTTATCAACAGTCGTTATCCTCCGTTGAAAGATGTAACAACCGTTATCTTCTTCTTCTTCGTGCTAGTTCTTGTTCTCATCTTTCTTTACCATTCCCTTCTTCTTCTTTTTTTTTTTTTTGTTTTTTCCATTTCTTCCCCTTCACTCTCTTGTATGAACTCCTTTAGTTTTGTTTTTTCATTGCCTCCAATTTTTTTTGTGGGAGTT
The DNA here is from genome assembly GCA_963576765.1 of Draba incana. Taxonomy (NCBI): domain Eukaryota; kingdom Viridiplantae; phylum Streptophyta; class Magnoliopsida; order Brassicales; family Brassicaceae; genus Draba; species Draba incana. Next base: position 33,282,630 of record OY755205.1, read on the forward strand.
GGACCATTTCTGTCACGTCTTGTTTTATGTTAGTCAACGGTTTACTTGACAATTTATCTAATGAGATTATTAATCTTCTCATAAAATATGTTGTTATCTTTCCAAAATAGATACATTTATATATGGATCTATCAAACACACTAGTTACAGTCCCCACGTACTAGTTACAGTCACCACAAAACACATTTATATGGTTACTGAGTAGTTGGAAGAGTCTGCATAACTTACAAACAAGGTTTGCCATAATTTAGGAACAAAATGTGCCTCAGATCTTCTTTTAGGGAAAATGTACATACCTCTTCATTTAAGAAGGTTTTTTTGGATATCAGGTCTGCCAGGTTAACTTCCAGTTGATTTCTTATTCTAAGTAATAGAATTTGATAAAATCTACATATGGATTTCATAAATTTTCTTACTTATGGTGGCTAATTCAAAACAATGGGCTAAAAAGGTATACATGACTTAGATTTGTCTAGGGTTAAGTTAAGGGGGAACATAGAGTATGTCTTCAGATTGTCTGACACAAGGTATAAGCATCATGGTTAGGACATTGGACCAGCAACCGTTGCTAGTACATTGGGTGTGCGCTCTCCATGGTTGCGACGCAACACTCCTTTGGAAGATGTTGACTTTATTTCTGATAGGTTACCTTTACTAGCAAAACATATTTTTCTTCAAAGAGAAGATCAATATTTCTACTATTGTATTAATCAATATTTCCAAAAGTTGCAAATTTTACCTTCGTGAATTGAATTGTAAATGATTTCTTATCAAATTCCCTATCAAATAATTGCTATGAACATGATTCGCCGAGGACTTGAATAATATTACTTGCAAATTCATGATTAAGATCTAGTATAGAATAGTTGATTCTAAGAATAAGATTCCGTTCTTTTGTTTGTTGTTTTGTGTGTTGTAATAATAGAAGATCTAATACCCTAAATCTAGTTAAAGCCCAATAAAAAATTAGAAAAACTTGAACGGTCCTTTCGAAGAAAAACATAGCAAATGAGGGTTGAGCTAGGAAATCAACCTAACTAACCAGAAAATTAAGAACAAATTCCTGCTATAGATGTACTAACTTGTTATCTCAGTAGAATAAAAACTCACTAACCATATCAACTCTTTAGTATCATCAAAATATTTTACCTATTTATTAATTTTATTGAACAAAAAACCTATACTTAATTTAGGATGAGTTACCTCTTAGTTTTTGTTTTGTTTTTAATACATAAACTACATATACACAACTTAAGGCAAAGTTTGTAGAAATTATATTTGTACCACGCAGGTCAATCTTTTGGATAAGGGTGAAGCTGTGTAGCAAATGTTGTGTACACCAAAGAACTAGATACCTAATTTGACGGATCACACGAATCACAATTTCTCATTTTGTAGATTTGATCCTTATTTTGGTTATTGTGGAAAATAATAAAAAATTACCACATCTATCACATTTTGTGAATTCTACAGGATTTTATTCTTATTTAGGATGTTATGGAAAAAATGAAAAATTACCACATATATACATTTTCTAAATTCTAAAGATTTTATCCCTATTTATCCAAATGAAAGAGCCAATAGATATGTGACTACTTAATACTATTTTTCATATAATTGGACTACTATCAGAATTGCACATCTAGATTTCAACTGATTCACGTACTTATGTAGCTAAACTTAGTTCAACTTTAGAAAATGTGATTCGTGCAATATTATATCACAATTTTTTTAAAGCGCTTGAAGGTGGATCTCTACGTATTTGAAGCTAGCATTGGACTACCCAATCAATACAACACTCTCACAAGACTTTAACGAGGAAACAATTTCACCTACAACTTTTTCAACAAGGATGTTCGTTCGTGGAGTTGCAACCTCGTCATGTGTGAATAGGTGAACCCCATTACAACATCCAATGGAAAGTTTATATTACAAAGATAGAGTATTTTAAGGAACAACCTATGTCTAAGAACATGTTGTTGGTTAAACACCTAATGAGAAGTGAACAAAGCGGAGATGAGAGCGAGATAGAATTTGTCCCCGACATCTCAATCCCATCTAGACCAACCATCACAAAGGCTGAAAGGGGTACAAAAGGTTCAACCAACACAATAATACACTGCGGTCCCTATTTCAATTTCCTAGCCACCAAAGAAGCCGAAGAGATATTCCAGTTCATCCGCAAACAAAGCAAGAATGATGAGTCTTCTGATGATGAAGCAAACCCAATGCAACAAGCCAAGTGAGGAAACATCAAATCCCCTTAATTGACTCCAAAAAGGTACCATCCTTTAACTTTTTTGTACATTGAGTCGGTAAGCATTGAGTTATGGGAGAAATATTTTAACTTTATTATTTTTGAATTGTTTTCAGTGTCTTAGTTTCCCAATTTGTTTTTTCATGTGCGTTGAATTTTATTTATTAAATCATTTCTAAAATCCAAAAAAATTATAAACCTTTTAATATAACAAAAACAATTTTTTTTTTGTAAAACTCATGTAGATTTTTATTGCATATTTGTGTGGAGTCTTGATTACATATATGTTACATTTTTGCTCGGGGGAAAATGATTTAATGCCCTCGTAAAGTTTAAAGTGTATTGTGGGGAAAAGATAGAAAAAATGGGGAAAAACAATATCGGTTTTACCCTAAGGAGTGATAAAAATTGGAAAGAAAAGCTCTAAGAATTTAATTAAGTAGTGAGCTCCTTTAAAAATCAGTATCATATGAGGAACATTGCATAAATTATATCAATTCACTGAGCCAAGCATCGGCCGGAAATCGTTGTTGGGGCGATAAGGACTTGGTCCACTGAGTCACTCATCGGCCACTAGATCACCGAATAATTTCATTCAAGTTAACCTAGGAATATTTACTCTTAGGATCTAATTTCGAGCCAACTCCAAAGGCCAATTAATCATGGCAAAGTGGCAAAGATGGTTCAAACACTTCTTTCTACATTGTTTTCCGTGTCTTTTTTAACACATCTTTGAAGTCATTGACCTTTTGGGTATATATATGAGTATAAAGCCAAAATAGTTTTGGATTCAACACAAAAATAAATTTTTTTTGTTAAAATATAAAAAATACTATATGTTTTCTTTAGAGAGATTTAAGTAGAGAAGATAACATATACTTTTAAATAGAGAAGTAAATGAAATTTAGAGAGATTTAAATGATACTATCAAATCAATGAAGAAAAGATAACATATACTTTTAAATAGAGAAGTAAATGAAATTTAGAGAGATTTAAATGATACTATCAAATCAATGAAAATATATTTTCTTTAAAAGGTAATAAAAAGGTAAGAAAGAAATATAAACAAAAAAAAATTACTCATTCGAATATCCATCCATCATTAGATGCTAAGTCATTAAACTAAGCAATAAATGTTTTATACGTTTTATGTGTTTACGTGTTTTAAAGCATCAAATGACCCTCATAACACTGGTTAGGAGGTCTCCAATCACAACTCTGACGAATGCTATTATATTAAGTTAATTGTTCAAACATCTAAGATAAAGAAAGAATATCTAAAAAGTTAAAGAATTTGCCTTAGGAATATAACAAAATACAGTCACCAACATATTTTGAGCTAGAAAATGCACTCCAGCCTAATAGTCTGCAAATGACGCTTTGGTTGGCCTACAAATCAGCATTATGATGAATAATAATAACACTCAACCCAAACTAAAAGCTTAGAAGCAAACTATTTGTCTCATAAAATAACATTTGTCTGAACCTCTATAAATGTGCTTTAAACGTCATTTGTTATTGTGCAAATAAGTTGCTGGCAGTTCCTGCTATTGTGAATCTTTCGCCATATCCTAGAAAAGAGAATGTTAAATTATTACAAGAACTAAACATTGAAATGAATTTCTAAATAGATTCAAAGGCATAATCAATTCAGACCCAAGGTGGAAAAGAACTTTGGCATGCTGCTGTAGCACGGAAAAGCCACCATGGATGATGGTGTCTGAAGTAGCCAGTATCTTGTAAAAGACTGTATGTTGCACTTTTCTAGCTCTTGGACATGGACATCTCAAACGATGGGTTCAGTTTGTTAATGACGAAACATCACATTAGTATTACCATAATAGTCAAATCATTTTCATACACAGACATTCATGATACACTTAGCCATGAAAAAACCACCTAAGAAGAAATGATAACTTACATTCACTAGTGGCAACAAGCTAATATACGCAAACACTTCATCGATTTCAGCTTCAGTCTTAATATGGAAATGGCAACACAATGTGTTATACATCAAATTTCATTTATATGGTAAGAATAAATCATATCAAATATATTATTGAAATTAATATACCTTTCTCTCGACATTAATCACTTCACAAAATCTTAGAGGAAAGGTCAAAGGAAGGCATTTGCTGCACCAAGGGCTAATTCATTGATGTCTTGAGCAGCATTGTCAAATCCAAGGCACCAAGAGCTACTCAAGGCATCAATGAATAAACCCTTGGTGTAGCAAATGCCTTCCTTTGGCCTTCCATGTTGTAGGGGTCAAATCTCCCCTAGAAGAATCGATAAGCCTAAAACGACGTCGTATTTCGCCAACCGGTCCAACGGTCAAAGTCCAGAAGATGGAAGCCCATTAGCGGCCCATCACTGTTTGCCTCGACCAAGTTGTATTTCTATAAATAAGCATGTACCCCCCTCATTTGAGGGGATCCTGATTTTCTGAGTTATAATAAGACAAAAAGAACAACTCTGATCTTGATAAATAAGAATAATTTCTAAGAACCCTAATTCGCAATCTTCCCTAAGTGTTTGAAACCCTAAAGAAGCTCTAATTCGTAGAATCTTCACAATTTCTATTGTGTGAATTTCCAGCACGCACAATTTGGCGCTAGAAGGAGGGGGTTTTACTCGCAACACTAGCTTCATACACGAAACAAACGCTTAGACGAATTCGCCAAGATGTCAATAACGAACCCGCAATCTCCAGCAACCGAAGGTGGCTCAGATCCGAGGGAGCTCGCCGAGAGTGGGCAGGCAAACGCAAGCAGCCAGTCCGCATTGGAGGCGGAAGCTGGCAGATCTGTCCCTACAGGAAACCAAGCGATCGCCAATACTAACTCGGCCGACCCGACAACACCGGCCGCTTTCGATCAGCTCAAAGCAATGCTCGAGCAGTTGCTCAGGCAATCGTAGAACCAGGAAACCATCAACAGCAACCTTACCACCGAGATCAAAGCGTTGTCGACAGCTCGTCAGTCCCAAGGCCTACCTCACGATGCTCTACATCGCATCACCCCGATCGCTCTTAACTTCTCTCCAGCGGCCTCGCCTTCAGCTCGCGGGGCTCGCGAAGATCATACGCCTCTCAGAGATGGGGCCGTCCTCGTCGCAGATGCAACTGGAGGTCTAGTTGCAGTCGCAGACGATCTTGAAAGACGCGAATTTGGAACCACTCGACCCAGTCTGCCGACTAGTCGCGTCCAAAGTCGGGATGAGGGCGAAATCGCAGAGAATGCGCGACGGATGAAGCAGGCCGAAGCCCCGACAAATCACGGAGCTATCGCTTCACAACAAAGGGAGATGGACGAGCTGAAAGTCATCATGCAGCAGACAGCTCGCGATCTTAAGGACATGAGGTCACAGGTCCATCGCGCCACCAGCAAGGCGCCAGAAATCGACCGCGTCCTCGAAGAAGCTCGCACTACTCCTTTCACCGCGCGAATAACGAAGGCACGTCTATCCGATCCGGGGAAGCTCAGGCTTCCAATTTATGATGGAAAGGGTGACCCCACGGAGCACATTAGGGCTTTCTCAATCGCAATGGGGCGAGCCAATTTCCGACTCGACAAAATCGACGTTGGTTGCTGCCTCCTCTTCGTGGAGCACCTCAAGGGGGCAACTCTCTATTGGTTCACGGGTATGAAGAAGAATTCAATCGACAGCTTCGCGCAGCTCTCAGAAGCGTTCCTAAAGTAGTACGCGATCTTAATCAAGCGCAGGACGTCCGAGGCTGATCTTTACACCATTTCGCAAGCGGCTAGCGAACCCTTGGGAGTTTTCATTGAACGCTTTAAGGCGATGCTTACTCAGGTGAAGGGGATTGACGACCAGTCCGCACTGAGCGCGGTTTGAAAAGCCCTGTGGTACGACATGGATTTCCGAAAGGAGATTACAATCAACGAGCCCTCGTCTATTCAGGATGCGCTTCATCGCGCCAACGGCTTCGCAAAAAGCAAGGATGAAACCAGAGCGTTGGGCCAGAAGTACGGGAAGGCCAAAGTTCCCAATCCGCGAGAAGCCCCAGCTGCAACAAAGAAGAAGCCAGGCAACTTCAGCAGCACGAGGGAGGTTTAAAGGGTGCCCATAACTACCAGGTGGACTCGCCCGGCTTCGGTCGAGGAAGGGGGCGAGGTCGCGGAAATGGCACTCCGGGTCGTAATAACGGCAATACGTGGATTAGGAACTCGCCTTACGACGAATCCGCATATTACGACTTATAGAAAATGGTCGGACATTCGACGGCTAACTGCCGAGTGCTCGGTATGCGACTCGCAGCAAAGCTAGCCGCCGAAGATCTCAGAGGAAATATAAATGTTAACAATTTCCAGCTCGAGCAGTTCGACGATGCAAGAGAAGGAGACAGTCCCTCTGCGGACAATAGTAAGAATAACAAATGGGACAGGCGGAATAACGACGAGGTCCACCTCGGCCGGCAAAACAATAGTGATGGCCGAAGCAGCTCGAAACAAATAGTCTGCAACATGATCATGGGCAGCTCGCGCTATTGTTCAAATATAATCTCGTCAATCAAGGCCTATCAAAGACGAGCTGAGGTAGGAGTGAACAAACCTGTGCCGTCCAAGTTCCCAAACGATGTCATCCAGTTTGAAGAAAATGAGATCGATGATATCGACAAACCTCACGACGACCCGCTTGTCATCCGACTCGCCGTCGCAGGATGGGACACGGGTCGCGTTTTGATCGATACTGGAAGCACAGTCGACATCATTTTCATTGATGCTCTTAAGAGTATGGAAATCGACCTCACTCTAGTCGAATCCTATCCCAAACCTTTGACCGGATTCAATGGCGAGACGACAATGACACTCGGAACGATCAAACTTCCAGTATGTGCGGAAAGAGTAACAAAAATAGTGGAGTTCGCGGTATCGAACAACCCGGCTATTTACAACGTGATAATGGGAACTCCTTGGCTCAATTCGATGCGCGCCGTCGCCTTGACGTACCATCTTTGCCTTAAGTTTCCAACAAAAATCGGGATTAAAACAATCAGAGGGAGTCAGTCGGCGTCGCGGTCTTGCTTTATGACCGCGCACAAACTAGGAAATCTGGCGACAGTGCCCATTCCGAGCGAGCCACGAAAAAGCTCAAAACGGACAGGGAGCCCGTCAAGGAAATTTCGCACGTTTTGTAGCAACTACAGATCGCGGAAGGTGCGGGTCCGACATGCGAACCCGTCATATCGGTTTGCATTGACGACGAATTCCTGGATAGGTGTGTGGAGATCGGCGTAACGCTTGATGAAGTCGTCAGGCTCAAACTCGTCAGCTTCCTTAAGAGGAACGTTAGCTCTTTCGCATGGGCCGCAGAGGATATGCCCGGGATCGATTTCGGTATCATCAGTCACGAGTTGAATGTAGACTCGACTTTCAAACCCATAAAACAGAAGCGAAGGCGACTCGGGCCGGACAGAGCTCAATCGGTGAACGACAAAGTAGAAAAACTCTTGCGAGCCGGTTCGATCGCCGAAGTCAGATATCCGGATTGGCTCACAAATCCTGTCGTCGTAAAGAAGAAGAGTGGCAAGTGGCGAGTCTGTGTGGACTTCACGGATTTAAACAAGGCATGCCCAAAAGACAGTTTCCCTCTTCCTCATATCGACCGCCTCGTCGAGTCGACATCCGGGAACAAGCTGCTATCATTTATGGACGCGTTCTCTGGCTACAATCAAATTTTTATGCATCCCGGCGATCGCGATAAAACATCTTTCATTACAGATCGCGGGATCTATTGCTACAAGGTCATGCCATCCGGCCTTAAGAACGCTGGGGCTACTTATCAACGATTGGTGAACAGGATATTCGAAGGACTCCTCGGCAAGACAATGGAGGTCTACATAGACGATATGCTCGTCAAATCGCTCGAAGAAAAAGACCATGTCGGCCACCTCGCATAATGCTTTGCGCTACTAAACAAGTATAACATGAAGTTGAATCCGGCTAAGTGTCGTTTCGGCGTGACATCAAGCGAGTTCCTCGGCTATATGGTTACTCGTCGCGGGATCGAAGCAAACCCGAAGCAAATCCATGTGCTAATCCAGATGGCCTCGCCTAAAACAAAAAGGGAAGTACAACGATTGACAGGAAGAGTCGCAGCATTGAACAGATTCATCTCGCGCTCTACTGACAAATGCTTGCCTTTCTACGAAACGCTTAATGATAAGCAGGGGCCGGCTCGACAGGCCTTCGAGTGGACAGAAAAATGCGAAGAAGCCTTCCAGAGATTGAAGCAATATCTCGCGACTCGGCCTGTTTTGACCAAACCCGTAACTGGCGAACCGCTCTACCTTTACATTGCGGTCTCCGCCTCGGCAGTTAGTGGGGTTCTAATTTGCAAAGACGGCACAGACCAGAAGCCAATTTTCTATGTAAGTAAATCCTTAACCGATGCGGAAACAAGATATCCCCTGACCGAGAAATTAGCACTCGCGGTTATTACGTCGGCTCGCAAACTCCGACCTTATTTCCTATCGCATTCGATCGTGCTTCTCAGTACCTTTCCGCTATGAGCTGTTCTCCACAGCCCTACTCAGTCTGGGCGACTCGCAAAGTGGGCAATCGAATTAAGCGAGTTTGATATCGAGTATCGATGTAGGACGACAATCAAGGCACAAGTGTTGGCCGATTTTCTAATCGAACTACCGGAGGCGACGGCCTCGTCAGAGAGTGATAATAAGGACTCATCCCAAATCTGGCAGTTACATGTCGACGGCTTGTCATCTAAGCATGGATCGGGAGTAGGCATTCGACTATCGTCGCCAGACGGAGAATCTCTAGAACAGTCATTCCGCCTTGGCTTCAGAGCATCGAACAATGAGGCAGAATACGAGGCCTTACTCGCGGGTCTTCGATTGGCTAAAGCTCTTAATATGACAAGGATAGAAGCCTTTTGCGACTCGCAACTCATCGTGAATCAGTTCAACGGCGAATACGCAATAAAAGACGAACGCATGGAGGCATACCTCGCACTCGTCAAGACGTTGACTGCGAATTTCGAGTTCTTTACCTTAACAAGAATTCCAAGGGCAGAGAACTCGTAAAAAGATGCCCTCGCTTCACTCGGCTCATCGGCGCAGCCCGACAAAGATCTTCAAAGAATCGTCCGGGTTGAGTTCATCGAAAGGCCAAGTATCGAACTCGCCAGGGAGGTCAACGTACTGACGAGATCTCAGGCCACAAAGCGAAGGGCGGATCCTAACAACAGCTCGCCCACTCGCCCCTCGACAGATCTGTGTGATCTCGACGAGCCCGACGTAGTCGGGGCAGACGAAACAACGGATGTAATGACAGGAAACAACAGGCTAGACCCTGGCAATACGAATTTCAACCGTGGTCTTCTCCCCAAACAGCTCGATGAACTGCTAGAGGACGCTTACCCGAAAAACGAGGAGCCGCCACCAGCGCACGAAATCGCCAACATTCCCATTGACGACGAGACTACAGTTTAGGGTTGTGATATTAAGTGGATGGCTGACATTCGCGGATATCTTGCAGACGGCGAAGTGCCTGAAGACAAATGGGCGGCTCGCAATCTAAAGGCGGAATCATCGCGTTTCATTCTGTTCCACGGGGAAGTCTTCAAGTGGCGACTGTCCGGACCACTCCTCGTCTGCGTCGAGGGTGAAGCGGCTCGCAAGATAATGCGCGAAGTACATAGCGGATCCTGCGGAAACCATTCAGGAGGTCGCTCACTCGCCATTCGAATTAAACGACATGGATATTTCTGGCCAACAATGATAAAAGACTGCGAGCTGTTCGCGGCAAAATGCGAGAAATGTCAACGCCATGGTCCCTTCATCCATCTACCTACGGAGTTTTTGAGCTCGGTCGCCTCGCCTTATCCCTTCATGAGGTGGGCAATGGACATCGTCGGGCCGCTCCACCCATCTCGGCAGAAGCGATATCTGTTAGTCATGACGGATTATTTTTCCAAGTGGATAGAGGCGGAGGCATTCGGATCGATCAAGGACAAGAATGTCGAAAACTTCGTCTGGAAGAATATCATTTGTCAACACGGCGTGCCCTACGAGATAGTGACTGACAACGGTTCGCAGTTCATCTCCAAGCAATTCGAACTTTTCTGTGACAAATGGAAGATAAGAGTCAGCAAGTCGACACCTCGCTGCCCACAAGGCAACGGTCAGGCGGAGGCCTCGAACAAAACAGTTATTCACGGGCTTAAGACTCGACTTGATGCTAAGAAGGGTCATTGGGCAGATGAACTCGAAGGCGTTTTATGGTCTTTTCGAACCACACCTCGTCGCGCTACGGGCGAGACACCTTTCGTCCTCGTCTATGGAACAGAATGTGTAATTCCTCCCGAGATCCATTTCCAAGGAGTTCGTCGACGATTGCTTCCCGAACAGGAAGGTCTTAATCATCTCCTCGTGCTCGACGAACTCGACCTCATCTAAAGTGCGAGTTCGGCGTTTCCACGAAGGAGACCTTGTCCTTCGCGGGGTTTTTCAGAATACGGCCGAGATAAATGTCGGCAAGCTCGGCGCTCACTGGGAAGGACCTTACCAGATCACGAAGGTAGTCCGTCCAGGCATCTACGAAATCGCTAACATGAAAGGCGAGATGATCCCGCGTTCCTGGAATGCGCGACATCTAAAGAAGTACTACTGCTAAAAAATACTAAGTCATTTGACTCGAACTACGGCGCGACTTGATCCCTTCACAGGGTACGTAGGCAGGTCGTTTTCGAACGAGTTCAGTTGCCCCCCTATTCGAAAAAGGGGGGGGGGGCGAGTGGGTCCGTATATTCATACTCCCAATCACGGCGTAACAAACGAGAGTTGTCACGACTCGATCAACTCGCAGATAACTTAAATGTCTAAACCCGACAGTTGTAACAACTCGATAAATTCGCAAACGACTTAAATGTCTAAACGCGACAGTTGTAACAAGTCGATAAATTCGCAAACGACTTAAATGTCTAAACGCGACAGTTGTAACAACTCGATCAATTCGCAAACGACTTAAATGTCTAAACGCGACAGTTGTAACAACTCGATCAGCTCGCTAAACGACTTAACTGTCTACACGCGACTCGATCAACTCGCAAACGACTTAAATGTCTAAACGCGACAGTTGTAACAACTCGATCAGCTCGCTAAACGACTTAACTGTCTACACGCGACTCGATCAATTTGCAAACGATTTAAATGTCTAAACGCGACAGTTGTAACAACTCGATCAATTCGCAAACGACTTAAATGTCTAAACGCGACAGTTGTAACAACTCGATCAGCTCGCTAAACGACTTAACTGTCTACACGCGACTCGATCAATTCGCAAACGACTTAAATGTCTAAACGCGACAGTTGTAACAACTCGATCAGCTCACTAAACGACTTAACTGTCTACACGCGACTCGATAAATTCGCAAACGACTTAAATGTCTAAACGCGACAGTTGTAACAACTCGATCAGCTCGCTAAACGACTTAACTGTCTAAACGCGACTCGATCAACTCGCAAACAACTTAAATTTCTAAACGCGATAGTTGTAACAACTCGATCGGCTCGCTAAACGACTTAACTGTCTACACGCGACTCGATCAACTCGCAAACGACTTAAATGTCTAAACGCGACAGTTGTAACAACTCGATCAGCTTGCAAAACAACTTAACTGTCTACACGCGACTCGATCAACTCGCAAACGACTGAAATGTCTACACGCGACTCGTCGTCATTACTGACCATAATGACGATCTAAAACACTTCATCGCGAAGTTAACCTATACATCCAAAGTGGATAAAGCGCGCTATATAAATTTAGAGTTCATCACTGGAGCGGATGTATTCAGTGGAATACGACCGTAAACAAGGATGTTCATCTCGCGAACCCAGTTATACTTAACACTGGTCGAACTTGGCAAACATAATCTGGTCAGGGATTATTATCGGCTAAGATATTCCTTGGAATATCTATACTCCGAAATTTGCTTTAAGTAAATAAACTATAACAGGCCTAGCTGACGAGCTATAACAGGCCTCGCCAAACATGGCGAATTTTGCGGCAACACTATTAGTGTTTCGCCTCTAAGCGTCTGAAAACCGCATCGCCACTAAGCGTCTTAAAACCGCATCGCCCTTAAGCGTCTTAAAACCGCATCGCATTTGAGCGTCTTAAAACCGCATCGCTTCTAAGTGAGCCCTAATAGGTCTCGCCAAACATGGCAAATTTTGCGGCAACACTATTAGTGTTTCGCCTCTAAGCGTCTTAAAACCGCATCGCCACTAAGCGTCTTAAAACCGCATCGCCCTTAAGCGTCTTAAAACCGCTTCTAAGCAAGACCTAACAGGTCTCGCCAAAAACGGCGAATCCCTTAAAATGATAAAGCATGTCGCAATAAATCCGAATTTTTATAAAACATTTGGGTTCGGCCAACCAGGCAGAAAAAATGTCACAGGTTGGATAAAGCTATCCACGCATCGAAACAAAAAACAAGTCTTAAAAATTAGCAAAACAAAAGAAAAAAAAAATCCTAAAAACCTATTACAGTTTGGATTAGGCGACCAGCTCGCCTTCTTTGACTCCTTTATCCTTGATCTGAGCATCAACGCCAGCCGCACCCTCTAACTCACCACCTTCCTTTTCCATTTCACCGCCAGCCGGTGCGGAAGGTCTAGCCGAACTTGCAACATCTCCAGTCTTGGAATCCTTTTCCAGGGGAGTCGGCTCGCGCTGAAGTTTGGTTGCTACAGTTTGGTCGGGATCAACGGTCTTGTCCGTCTCGCCCGCGGTCAACTCCTCGTTCGCGCTTCGCAGCCGCATACCCAAGGAGCCATCGTTAGAGCTAGAAGATACATTAATACCAACAGACTTAGCGCTGATCTCGACTGGCGGAGAAACAACTATATCCACTACATTAATGGGCACGACGTAATTCATACCTAGCGTTTTTCTCAACTCGGCGGCCATCTCATCAAAGACTTCATGAGCAGAGCCCAGCTTCGTCTTGTGTTTGACAAGGAGAGCACGCTCGGCTTTGGGATCAAAAGGCTCCTCGGCAGTGGCATCATCCATATCATCAAGAAGCTGGAGGTTAGAGTCCGCTTGCGAAAGATAAACCATGTTCCTAATCGGTTTTTTCATCAAGCGGCAGAACAACTCGTTTGCACGAGTTAGTTGAGACTGAACCTCGGCAACCGCGGTTCGCCTCGTAGAAGAAGCAGCCTCCTCGATTGCCCTATCGCGACTCGCTTTCAGAGACAGCAGCTCTGCCTCCAGTTCGGCATTTTTATCTTCGGCCTTCTTCTTTTCAAGACCGACTCGCTGAAGATGCTTCGCCATGTCGTCAGAGCCCTTCTTACATGCATCGCGCTCGGTAGCTAGTGCGTTCATTTTGGCCGCGACTTGCTTCTTCTCGGTTTCTTCCTTCTCCTTGGCCTCGTCGATGAAAGCCTGCTTGGACCTCGCCTCCTGATCGTACGCGATGATCAGTCTGTTGAAATGCGCGGTAGCCTACAAAAGGGTCGAAGTATGAGAAAGGAAGCGAGACGAGACAGATGTTATAACGTAGATTTACCTTGGCCTGACGAGACGAGAACTCTTTGTAGAGCTCGCTCTTCAGCAACATCTCCGGAATTGGAATGTTGTCGCCAGGGTATGTGATTTTGGCCATTAAGGTGGCCGCAGCAGATAGATCATCGTAGATCTCGACGGACCTACCGGATCGAGGAAGAGGCTCATTCATTTGCAGAGTCGGCAGCTCGCGACGACTTTTCCTCGACTCGCCAGCTCTGCCTTTGCCTTCATCTGCAGCTGAGTGCTTTCGTTTCCGAGACAGTTGATGCTCGGACTCGACGGGCTCAGACTTGGCAGGCTCGTCAGTAATGGTAATCGGCTGCGAAGGCATGTTAGCCAAAGCAAGACTCGCGCCTGTCGCTGCCGCTGCGTCAGTTCGTGCAACAGGAACGTCTACCTTGGCTACACTTCTCTCTGACGTTTCGGCGACAGAGGTAGTTTCTTTGCGAGTGGCCTTCTTTTTGACCTTCTCGGCTTGCTTCTTAGCCTTCTCGGCTTGCTTCTTGACAATATCGCGGAAAGTTTGTCGTTCCGTCATAATTTCAAGATCTTCGGACTCGCTTTGATCAAACTTGTCTTCCTCATCGGTTAAGAAGGACTCGCGAGCTCGAACAACTCTTTGAATGTGAAAGTGGCGATTCCAAAGACACTTCCGGGCCTTAAGCTTGTCGAACAAGTCGTCAATTCCGGCAACAGGAGTGAATAGCGGTCTGCTAACTGTAAAAATAAGTGAACACAAGGTCAATATAAAACATAAAAGGAGAGCAGTTCGCGCGGTAAACATCAAGAAAGTCTACCAAGTATTCCCCACTTCACCACCACCAAGTTTTCTTCTTCAGCAGACACAGCCGAAATCGGTACAAAGAAAAATTTCTTTCTCCAGCTATGGTCTTTGTTTGGGAAGTCGTCTAAAATCTTGTACATGGGTCGACTCGCCAAGTTATACAACCTTTTGCCGCTCGGGTTGGCATGCTTGCGAAACTCGAAGAAATTATGAAGATGACGAACTCCGATGGGTTCGCCACATTCGACAGCTCGAGTCAAGAGCCCGACCAGCTGATGGACTCCCCTGGTGTTGATCTGAGCAAGTGCGATTCTATGGATCCGCATATACCGCACGATCAACGCTAGAATGGGGAATGTAAGGTAACAATCCCTAAACCAGCATTCATATGCAGTAAACGTGCCGACTGGCGGGTCGTCTTCTCGCTGCTCGACAGTCGGCACAATCATCTCGACCGCATCGGGGATTCCGCATTTTGCGCGAAGGATATCCAGCGACTCCTCATCGCACCATAAAGAGCCTGGAGGCGGGCGTTCCTTTCGCCTCGACTTCTTTTTCTTAATGACTTCGGCAAGCCCGGATCCAATCCATGCTTGCAATCTCTCTGCTTCTACGAGAGGATTGTACTCCCAAGCACATTCTTCGATCTTTACTCGAGGAGGCGGCTCGGCAGGGCTAAGCGACTCGTCGCGGAGATGTGGAATTTCCACTACTAGCCTCTGCTCATCAATAGCAGAAGCCTCGCCAATTTGCGAAGGACGCGAGGTCCCAACTCCCTCTTTGAAATCAGGTCGCGGAGCTCGCATAGGTGAAGCATTCTCCCTCGTCTCGCGACTTTGCCTTAAGACAAGAGAGGGATAAGAGAACAATTCGGCAAGAGGAGAATGACCACCAATTCGATCCTCTCGACTAGATGCACTCGTCTCCTCGCGATCAGACGTACTCGCGTTCTCGTATCCGCAAAAACGACCACAGCTTGAACTCGCATCAACGACCAATTCGGTGTTAGCCGAATACGCCCAGATCAGTTTTTCCTTTTCAGCGGGCTCGGCAGATCTCGTAAACTTAATCGAATTTGTTGACATGATTGTTGGATCAAAAATCGGACACTTTTCTTCTCAAGAACACGACGGCGGCGATGAAGAACACAGCGGCGGCGAAGTGACGAGATGGCAAAAAACTTAACGAAAACTTGAAAGAAAAACGGGAGAAAAGGGAGAGAGAGAGCAAACCTGTTTTCGGAGAAATGAAAATTATGGGAAGTATCTGAGGAGCATCTCTCCTTATAAAGGCATTTATGACGATTCGAGTTTCGGGGTGGGCCTCATTTTAATTTGGGCCGAGAATCTGGGCTTAAAGTATCACAGTTTCATAGGGAACCAGACCGACTTGCGATGCCTCAACTTCATATTAACTCGAAAACGCGACCTTGCGAGCCGATCCTCTGACTTAGTTCGCGACTTCAGGATTTCACTTTCTCAAGACTTCAATTCTCAGCGATTACCATGACCTCGCAGTAGCGGTGGAGTTGATCAAATCAACTCGCGACTTCATCAGATCAACTCGCGACTTCGTCTTCATCAGATCAACTCGCGACTTCGTCTTCGTCAAATCAACTCGCGACTTCGTCTTTGTTAAAGGAACTCGCGACTTCGCCTTCGTCAAAGCAACTCGCGACTTTATCTTCATCAGATCAATTCGCGACTTCGCCTTCGTCAAAGCAACTCGCGACTTCATCTTCATCAGATCAACTCGCGACTTCGTCTTCGTCAAAGCAACTCGCGACTTCATCTTCGTCAGATCAACTCGCGAATTCGCCTTCGTCAAAGCAACTCGCGACTTCATCTTCATCAGATCAACTCGCGACTTCGCCTTCGTTAAAGCAACTCGCGACTTCATCCTCATCAGATCAACTCGCGACTTCATCTTCATCAAATCAACTCGCAGATAACTCGTACCGATCGGCTCGCCAAATTTGGGACTCGGCGATAGTGGCGACTTGAACGAGTGTGTGACTTGTGCTCTTTTCCCCTTGGTCTGGTTTTTTCCCATCGGGTTTTCTAGACAAGGTTTTTACCGAGGCTTGTTAACATTTATACGTCTTCGTTTCGCCGCCTAGCATTGTATCGGCCAGTTCGCCGAAGTTCAAATACAATCTCGTCATCTCGCCATAACCGATTTTTGACCTCACTTCGCCATCTCGCGGTTAATCTCCCGAATCGCCTCGCGTCATCAACAACTCGCATCTTCAAAAGCAGCTCGCATATTACGAGCTTGATCGACTCGCTCATAACGTCACACTTGGTCAACTCGCCAAAATTGGGTACAAATCATGTCATCTGGGCTCGGCAGCATCATCGTCAACACGTAAACCGTCTAAACGGAAATCGATTCCTCACTCGGACACCCTTACTTCAACACTTTTATTTGTAAAACTGTTGAACTGGGGGGCTAACTGTAGGGGTCAAATCTCCTCTAGAAGAATCGATAAGCCTAAAACGACGTCGTATTTCGCCAACCGGTCCAACGGTCAAAGTCCAGAAGATGGAAGCCCATTAGCGGCCCATCACTGTTTGCCTCGACCAAGTTGTATTTCTATAAATAAGCATGTACCCCCCTCATTTGAGGGGATCCTGATTTTCTAAGTTATAATAAGACAAAAAGAACAGCTCTGATCTTGATAAATAAGAATAATTTCTAAGAACCCTAATTCGCAATCTTCCCTAAGTGTTTGAAACCCTAAAGAAGCTCTAATTCGTAGAATCTTCACAATTTCTATTGTAAGAATTTCCAGCACGCACACATGTAAGATTCCATGTGAAGTGATTAATGTCAAGCGTAAGGTATATTATTTTCCATAATATATTTGATATGGTTTCCTTTTACCATATTTATGAAATTTGATGTATAACACTTTGTCCTTCCATTTCCATATTTAGGTTGTAGCTAAAATCGATGAAGTGTTTTGGCAGATTAACTTGTTGCCACTAGTGAGTATAAGTTGTCATTTCTTCTTAGTTGGTCTTTTTCATAGCTAAGTGTATCATGAATGTGTGTATATGAAAATCATTAGACTATTATGGTAATACTACTATGATGTTTGGTCATTAGCAAATTGAACCTATCGTCCGAGATGTCCATGTCCCAGAGCCAGCAAACTGCAACATCTAGTCTTTTTGCTAGATACTAGCTACTTCGGACACCATCAGTCACGGTGGTTTTTTCGTGCTGCATAGGCATGTTGAATATTTTTTCCACATTTTGTCTGAATTGATTATGCCTTTGAATCTATTTAGAAAATTATTTCAATATTTAGCTTTCTAATTCTTTGACATTCTCTTTTTGAGGATAAGGCGAAGAAATCACCATGTCACGAACTGCTAGCAAATTATTTACTCAACAATGAATGGCGTTTAAAGCACATTTACAAAAGTTCGAACAATGATATTTTATTAGACATGTTGTTTGCTTATGGTGTTTTAGTTTGGTTTGATTGCTATTATTATTTCATCATGATGCTAATTTGTAGGCCAACCAGAGCGTCATTTGCTGACTACTAAGCTGGAGTGCATTTGCTAGCTCGAAATATGTTGGTGGCTAGTATTTTATTATATTTCTAAAGCAAGTTCATTAACTTTTTGGATATTCTTTCTTTATCCTAAATGTTTGAAGAATGCACTTAACATAGTTGCATTTGTCAGGGCTGTGAACGGAGTGTTAGGAGGGTCATTAGATGTTTTAAAACACATAAAACAACTATTTTAAAATACATAAACACAATCTATTGATACATGGCTTATCTAATGCGAGTTCATATCGAGTTAATCAAGTTGTCAACTAAACAAGATCAATATATATCATATCCCTTAGTTTTTCAATCAAAGTAATCATGTATTAGGCATAGATAAGTCTCAAATCTTAATCAATTCCTATTTGTCAAGCCATGAAATCTCCTTTAACCCAACAAGAAATCTACTCAATCATGATAGCAAAGTGATATACCCGTATTTTGGCACTTCTTAGGCTTTATATTTGCATCCATTCATCCTACACATTGCATCATTATTGCATATTTAGGCTCGTATTAGCTTACTTAAGCATAGAATTGCATTTTAGAGTTTAGGATTAGGACTTTGTGCATTTTGCACCGTTTTCTATCTAGGTATTTTGGAGTATTTTGGAGATAAATGAGTTTAGAGGAAGTTAAGGATGAATGTATGGTGTAAAGGAAGAGAATGAGAAGTTAAGAAATGAGACAAAGAACCGGATATTGGTCAGCATTATAAGTTAGGTGACCGATATCCCATGCTTAAATCGCAAATCTCTAGAATCAATCCAAAATACCTTAAAGATAAGATTATTTGAAGATATTCCCGAACCCAGTTTATTATGAAAATTTGTGAGATTATAGAATTTGAGTTATGTTTCCAATGGCGGTACTTTTTGATTAACTTTGAGAGGGACTTACGGATAAAGATTACCTCTGATTCAATATCAGAAACATTCTACATAAACTAGGGAATGTATTCTTTTTAACGACACTCATATAGTACTCTAGTTCCTTTGGATGAGGCAGGAAAACGTCTGCGAATTCAGGTGCTCGCAGACTCGCTTTGTACATATCACTCCCAAAACAATACCCATAACTTTAAATCCAAAACTCTGATTGACAAACAGTATTCAGCTATAGCTAAATATATGAGTTGACTTTTTATCCTGAAAATTTCATTTAGTTCCGATCTTATTGGCCCTTCCGTTTCTATAAATCATTCCATTTTCCCCGTCCTAAAACCGTAAGGGCTCTGATACCAAATAGAAACAACCCGACCCATTTTTTTTTTAAAACAATTACTTAGAATTAGTATTCCCATAAATACTAATTCTCAATTCTCAAACAACCCAAGTATAAATCACCAAACTAGCGGAATACCATAAAAATCTGAAAAAACCAGGCTTTTTTTTTATAAAAAAAATCTAATAATTTCTATTGCGGAAAACAAAAAATCATTTAACTCATAAAATAACTCAATAACTCCATAAATAATCAATATTCCTAAATAACTCAAATGCCAAATTCAGGAATGAATAAATAATTAAATAAATCTAGCAACCTATGACCACATGTTCACTAGCCTAAAACATCAACAAAGGACAACCTATCATCCTCTTCCCAAGCCTCGATTCCGCGATCACATTTTTCCTTTACCTGCAACTTAAAAAGAAACCGGGAGTTACGTGAGTATTATCATAAATACTCAGTGGAGCGGTCATCCTGCCAACAGGTTATACATAGAAACAAATATCAATAAACAACAAAGCTTAACCTTTTAAATCAAATTCAGATTAGCCAATTAAACCAATTTTTCCGGTTCACAATAATTTTCACAAAATTCTGCAAAACAAATAACGAGTGTTGATCGACACTAGACAATAACGAGTATCATCTTCATCACAGGGTGTCGATTGACACAACCTCTAGACGTCGATCGACACTGTTCCTGAAACCAGAGCTCGAGCCTGTCCTCATGTGGCTCGTCTCAGAATCATCACTAACCAATACAAAACGCACTCAACACGATTCACACATAAACTCAGAGACAAAACGATCAATATCACGCCAAAACAACAATCAACAATCCATCAATCAACCTACAATCGATTTCTAGTATTTCCCAAGCAATCACGCACTCACCTTGCGATTCGATGAAGATTGATCACGAAGACTGCCTAGAACCTCTGACTCAACGCTGAAACCGCATGGAAACTTGCCACGAACACACACCAAAACCGCACGAATGAAGGACACCTCCTACTGTTTTCGATCGACACGACCAAAAATACCCAACTTTGGTTTACGGTCGTTACAATTCTCCTCCACTAACAATGGATTCGTCCTCGAATCCTCACAAAGCCGTCTATCTAAGACCTCACAAAGCCGTCTATCTAAGACCCAAACTTGACCAAAACCGGTCACTACCACCCGAGATCCTAACACCCGATCTCCGAGGCCCTCGTCTAATCTCATGTTTATACGCCCATTTTCAGATATTTATCACTCTTAACTCATTCGACACCCCTCTCACTCGCAGGACGCATCCTTTGAGCTATCAATGTCACGTGCCCTATCCACTCTCAGGACGCATCCCTTGAGCTCTGGGTACACAGGAGAACTAATCATCCCCTTGAGAGAACTAACCATCCCTCGATACTCATAATGGAAACTAATCATCCCAAAGAGTATACATGAGAACTAATCATCTCCTCTGAGGAACTAATCATCCTCACT
Source organism: Draba incana (assembly GCA_963576765.1). Lineage (NCBI taxonomy): Eukaryota > Viridiplantae > Streptophyta > Magnoliopsida > Brassicales > Brassicaceae > Draba > Draba incana. The sequence continues at coordinate 33,303,519 of OY755205.1, forward strand.
GAAGAACTAATCATCTCCAGATAAAATGAATGAGTTATTCGGAGCCGCAACCCCTAGAGTAATAAATTCTAAAACGTCTATAAACATCTATTGACTAGAACTACCTCATGTGGCCAACTTGATACTCCCTAACCCGGAATATCACCACAAAACACATAAAAGAACTAATCATCTTATAAAACACAGATAAACAAGGAATAATTCCATCTTATAAATCTCCAAAAAGTATAATCGTTACAACGAAAACAAAAATACAACAAAAGCAACGTATGCTAAAAACTGAAACTGGGACTACAAAGAGAAATAAAGCTCAAACGGCGACCTGCTTGTCCAACCACTTCCCGAACTTCAATTTCATCTTTGCCTCAGGCTCCCAAGTCTCCTCCTCGCAACCAGCGCAACTCCTTGACTCCCCTCTCGAGAATCCTCACAGGAACAGCCGGAACCGACAAATATGGCCGAAGATCCTCGGGAATCTTAGCCACTAACTCCTCCGATTCATGTAGGCACTTCCTCAACATCGAAACATGGAACACCTTATGAAATGCCTGCATAATCGGAGGTAACTCCAGCCGATAAGCAACCGGCCCAACCCGGTCCACTACCGGAAATGGACCCATAAACCGTGGACACAGCTTGTTCCCTGCTATGGATCTGTTAGGACCTCTCAACATAGCAATCTTGAGATACACACGATCTCCCACTGCAAACTCAAGCTCTCGCCTTCGCTTATCTGCATAATTCTTTTGCATATCCTAAGCTTTCTTCATGTTTAACCTCACAACTTGAACCTTCTATGTCATTTCATGAACATAAGCAGCCCAAGAATACTCCGCTCCCCCACTCGGGTTCAACATAGGGGTGTCCTGCATGGCCTCCCATACAAAGCCTCAAAAGGAGCCATCCCAATACTCGCCTGGAAGCGGTTATTATAAGCAAACTCTACCAAGCTAAAATGATCAACCCAGTGACCACCCCTATCCAGAATACACATCCACAGTAAATCCTCTAAAGTCTCAATCGTTCTCTCGGATTGCCCATCAGTCTGCGGATGGTCGCTGTACTCAAATACACCTTAGTGCCCATCTCTGCCTGAAAAGCTCTGTAAAACTCTAAAGCAAATCACGGATCCCGGTCCGACACAATACTAGCTGGCACTCCATGCAGCCTTACAATCTCCTTCATAAACTTGTTAGTCAACACAGCCGCTCCGTCTGTCTTCTTGATGGCCAAAAAGTGTGCAGACTTAATCAACCTATCCACAATCACCCAGATAGCATCGAAGGTCCGCGAGTTAGGTAATCATACTACGAAATCCATCGTGATCATATCCCATTTCCACTCTGTAATGGGTAAACTCTGCAACAAACCACTCGAAACCTTATGCTTTGCCTTAAACAACGAACACGTGTTGCACTTCCAAACCCAATCCGCCACGTCTCTATTCATCCCAACCAGTGATAATACCGCTTGAGATCACGATACATCTTAGTCGCTCCCGGATGAATCGAGAACTTGCTCGCATGAGCCTCTCGCAGAATCTCCTGCCTCAACTCCTCTATCTTGGGTACACAAACCCGACTGCGAACAAGAATCGTCCCATTTGAAGACCTGATACTCAGAACCTTCTGCGATCGACGCAACAACAAAATTCTGATCTCCCGCCTGAGCCACGTGAATCCTACTCAAAAGATCTGCCTGATCAGCCACCTCTAAGCCCATCGCTCCTGCAAAATAACACATAACCGCAAAGTATTAATCTCGCTCACCAGCGACTCAATATCATGCTCATGAGCCGAATCTACTCGCCGACAACTCAAAGCATCAACTACCTGGTTTGCCTTACCAGGATGGTAAACGATATCCAACTCGTAATCTGCCAGCAACTCAAGCTAGCGTTTCTGTCTCACATTCAACAATGGCTGAGTGAAAATGTGCTGTAGATTCTTATGGTCTGTGAAAATCTGAACCTTCCCACCATACAAATAGGATCTCCAAATCTTCTGTAACATCCCGAAACCAAAATTCTGATTTTGGAAAGGGGGTGTCGATCGACACTAAGGGTGGGTGTCGATCGACACTAAGGGTGGGTGTCGATCGACACTAAGGGTGGGTGTCGATCGACACCAAGTTTTGCTGTTTGGTTATTTGTTAAAATAAATCGCTCGGTTATCGCGGTTTGGTCGGTTTGAGTTTGGGAAGCCCTAGTTGTGCGTATATAAACATGAGCCATCGTGTTTTAGGGCAGTGGGGGAAGAGTTGATCAAAAAAGAAAAGATTTTGAGAGAAAAATCGAGTGATCCAAAGGTTTCTCGAACCGTTCTTCGTGTTCATCGTCGTTGATTCGTGGAGAGATTCGTGGGATCGTGTGTGGTGTGTCTCTCGGCGATTTCCAGTGGAGAAGAGTCCCTGTTCGTCGCTGTGTTCGTCGTTCTTCGCTCGTTCTTCGTCGTTTCCCCATTTTCGATCCATAGTCGAGGTGAGTGCGTGATCGTGGATATGGGAATTAGATTGTTAGGATATCGGTTGTTGATTGAGATGCTTGGATTGTTTATGTGATTGTTCTTGTGTTTTGTGTGGATTGAACCGTGAGTATTCTCGTACGATGAAACGGAATCGAGTCTTGAGGGGATTTGACTCGGTTTAGGTTTCTGCGAGAGCTGTCGATCGACACCTAGAGGTAGTGTCGATCGACACCCACTTTTGAAAACGTGATTTTTGTGTTATGAGAATGTGGTGTCGATCGACACCTAGTGGTAGTGTCGATTGACACCAAGTTGAAATTCTGAGTATTGAATTGTGGTGTCGATCGACACCAAGGTGGAGTGTCGATCGACACCAGTTTCTGGTATGCTGATTTTTGGTTGTTGTTCTTGTTGATAAGTTGTTATCGTTAATTGATTATTGCCTAGCTGGATTTGAGTATTGGTAATTGGATAATACTGGTTGGATGTTGATGGATGATATATTGTTGATTGTTGATTGATCGCGTAGTAATTGATAATCTATTTCCCTTACTATGTATCCAGTAGACGGGATGACCGCCTCACTGAGTATTTGTGACAATACTCACGCAACTCGTTTTTCCCAATTGTGTTGCAGGTATAAGAATGTTTGATCGCGGAATCATGGCAGAGGAAGAGGATGATTAGGATGTTTTGTGTTATGGTTTCTGATTTATTGGAATGGCTGATTAGGTTGTTAAAATTGAATTGAATTGAGTTATTCGATTATTGGTTTAATGGTTTATTGTCTTCCGCTGGTTAATGTGTTGTACTTGATGATCTTGAGAATTATTATAAAAAAAAAATTCGGGTGTTACATCTTCAAAGCAAACACGACCGCACCCAAATCTAGGTCATGCGTAGGGTAATTACGCTCTGCACCCCTCAACTGCCTCAAAACATACGCAATCACTCTACCCTCCTGCATCAACACGCAACTCAGACCAATCCCAGAAGCATCGGTATACACTACGTAAGGCTTACCTGGCTTGGGCAACACCAACACCGGTGTACTCATCATCATCTCTTTCAGCTTCACAAAGCTGTCCTCGCACTCCTGAGACCAAACAAATGGGACATCTTTCCCGGTCAACTTCGTCATCCACTGAGCCATACTCGCAAAGCCCTTGAAGAACCTCCGATAATAACCTGCTAAACCCAGAAAGCTCCTGATCTCGGTCGCATTAGACGATCTAGGCCAATCTCGAATAGCCTCTAACTTAGCCGGATCCATAGAAACCCCCTCTACAGAAAAATATGGTCAAGAAATCCAATCTCTCTCGCCAAAAACTGTACTTGCTCAACTTAGCAAAAAGCTTATGCTCCCAAAGCTTCTCTAGAACTAACCGCAAGTAGGGTGCTCCTCGACACTCAGAATAAACCAGGATATCGTTGATAATGATAATCACAAAGACGTCCAAATACTTTTGAAATACGCCGTTTATTAACCGCATGAACGCTGGTGGCGCATTAGTCAAACTGAAGGGCATAACCACAAACTCGAAATGCCTATATGTGGTCCTGAAAGCTTTTTTCCGAACATCAACCTCGTCGATCGAAATTTAATGGTAACTTGATGCCAAGTCAATCTTGGAAAACCAAGTAGCACCCTTCAACTGATCAAGCAACTCATCAATCCTCGGGAGAGGGTACTTGTTTTTCACAGTGACGTGCTTGAGTCCCCGGTAATTGATGCATAACCTGAAACTACCATCCTTCTTTTTCACAAACAACACCGGTGCTCCCCACGGTGAAGTACTCGGACGAATAAAACCCTTACTAGCCAAATCCTCCAACTGTTTCTTCAGCTCTGCCAACTCAGCTGGAGCCATCTTGCAAGGTGCCTTAGAGATAGGCTCTGTCCCAGGCTCTAACTCAATCGTAAACGGATTGGACCGAGACGGCGGTAATCCCTGCAATGACTGAAAAAAATCCTCGAAATCCTGAACAACCTGAATCTCACTCACAGCAACCTTACCAACAGACTCTCACATAGAAATCATCGCCAAATATGCCTCGCATCCTCGCTCGATCATCTCTACTGCCTGAATTGCAGAAATCACGAGACTCAATGAAGCTGGACTCAGTCCCTAAAACACCAACCTCCCTGCATCACGCTCGAAGGCCACTCTGCCTCGATAACAATCTAGATGAACTCTGTAATGAGACAAACAATCTATCCCCGGGGTAACGTCGTACAGCTCCACCAGACTGATCACTAAATCTGCTGGCATCAACTGCCCAGCAATCTGAACATCAACTGCTCTAGCACAGCCTGAAGTAGCCAAGAATCTATCTCCAGCCACCTTAACCAAACCCGAACGCTCACCAGCGCTGCTACGGTTGCCACTGCTCTCGCCATGCTCTAGGGTAATAAAGCAGTTCGATGCTTCAAAATCGAAAAGCACATGGGACTCAAAACCTCCCACTAACAAGTCCCTACACAATTTATATACGTTGAGAACCCTATTAGACTATCATAGACAAAATAATAGAAACAAACAACAATTCACAAACTAAAGAATTCACGAAGTTTGAGTCTAAAATTTTACCTGTGATCGACGCGCCGCTATGCTGCCCCGCCTCGCCCAGGGTATAGACTCGCAGTGCCGTCCCAATCTGGCTCAACGGCTGCACTGCCGCCAACTACGCCACTGGCTAAACTGCAGCAACCATCATCTGAGGTAACTTGGGACACATCGACCTGATATGCTCTGCCTCTCTGCTGTGGAAACACACCCACGTATTCGACTGCTGCTGATAGTCACCCTTCCGAGGGAACCTCGATAAACGATGCTCAAAACTGCCGTATCCATAACACGCTCCGCCCCTCAAACTCTGACTCGGCTTAGAAGCGCCATCCCATTTCCGTTTCCTTTGCTGGAACCAGAACCGGAACTACTCCGCAGGTGCTGCTGCCTCGCCTGAACTGCAGGAGCAACTGTCACTGGAACCAGTACGGCTGCATGCCCTCTCAGATCCTCCTCGATCCCTGCAGCAACCTCTACCAGCTTTTCCCTCAAGGCGTACTCCGTCACTCTGCATCTGGTCCACAAATTTGGCTGGAGTCCCCTCAGGAACCTCTGAACCTGCATCCGCTGATCGATCATGCTTCCACCCGCATAAGCCAACAAATGATCAAACTCAGCGTCGAACTTGCGCCTGAATAAAGACCACATATCTCATCTTGAGACGATCTAGAGCCTCCTTGGGAAAATATTTGGCGTTGAACACAGCCACAAATTCCCCCCACATCCACCCTGCACCAAGCCTCCTGGCCTCAATGTCTCTCTACCACGCGTACACATCACCCCTCAGATAGCGGAAAGCCAACTCCACTCGATACTCATCGGGGCAACGAACCGAGCGAAAATTGCGCTCTACGCGCATACGCCACTCATCCGCATCCTCAGAGCTAACACCACCCGAAAAGAATGCCGTACTCATCTGACGCATCAGACTCACCATCTCCAGGTAAGACGGATGCACCTCTGCAACCGCAGCCCTCGGCTGCACCTCTGCCACTCGAGGCACCACTGGAGCCTGAACCGGAACTGCCTCCGAAAACCGCTCCAACAAGTGCGCCATAAAGCCCTCAATACGCTCCCAGCGATCCTGAGCTGGAACAGCACCCACACTTGGGCCCGCTCCTCCGCCAGCCATACCAGCGGCCCTCCCGACGCCCACAACGCTCTCACTAGCGTTACCACTGGCCTCGCCCACGGATCCCACATGGTGCGTAGGAGTCTCTGACGCATGTGTAGCACTCGAAGATGACTCTACCACTGGTCCAGAACCACATCCACGACCTCTGCCACGACCTCTACCACGATGACCTCTAGCTCCGGCATCCATCTCTCAGCACTCATACAGAGCAGGACAATAAGCTACAAGAAGTCACAATCAAACACACAACTTACCGCATAATCATTTTAAAAGGCTGAAGAGGATGATACTAAGACTCTATTAAACTGATTACACACAAAAAATCAATTTAAACACATAGTCTAAGACATCCAGTTCAACTGTCCTAAAACCGTCTAGGCTCGGATACCAAAATGAAACAACCATGCTTTTTTTTAAAACCTAATAATTTCTACTGCGAAAAACAGTAAATAGAGTCTTAGTATCATCCTCTTCAGCCTTTTAAAATGATTAATATTCCTAAATAACTCAAATAACTCCATAAATAATCAATATTCCTAAATAACTCAAATGCCAAATTGAGGAATGAATAAATAATTAAATAAATCTAGCAACCTATGACCACAAGTTCACTAGTCTAAAACATCAACAAAGGACACCCTATCATCCTCTTCCCAAGCCTCGATTCCGCGATCACGTTTTTCCTTTACCTGCAACTCAAAAAAAAATCAGGAGTTGCGTGAGTATTATCATAAATACTCAGTGGAGCGGTCATCCCGCCAACAAGTTATACATAGAAACAAATATCAATAAAAAACAAAGCTTAACCTTTTAATCAAATTCATATTAGCCAATTAAACCAATTTTCCGGTTCACAATAATTTTCACAAAATTTTGCAAAACAAATAACGGGTGTCGATCGACACACCACCATGGTGTCGATCGACACTCGACAATAACGAGTATCATCTTCATAACAGAGTGTCGATCGACATAGCCTCTAGGCGTCGATCGACACTCTGTTCCTGAAACCAGAGCTCGAGCCTGTCCTCCCGCGGCTCGTCTCGGAATCATCACTAACGAATACAAAACGTACTCAACACGATTCACACATAAACTCAAAGACAAAACGATCAATATCACGCCAAAACAACAATCAACAATTCATCAATCAACCTACGATCGATTTCTAGTATTTCCCAAGCAATCACGCACTCACCTTGCGATTCGAAGAAGATTGATCACGAAGACTGCCTAGACCCTCTGACTCTCAAACCGCAGGGAAACTTGCCACGAACACAGACCAAAACCGCACGAATGAAGGATTCTCGAGAACGCGAACAATCCTCGAACAACTCTCGATCCTCTCTCGAAAACTCTTGATTTCATGATTTTCTTTTTGATTTTTCACCTTTTACTGCGGCTACACATCGAGCAGACCATATGAGCACGAGTGTAGGGTTTTTCCTTAACCAAACTGCGTGAAAATCACGGTTCAAATCAAACAATCGGTTCAGAAAAACTCAGTGTCGATCGACACCTCCTACTGGTGTCTCTCGACACCACCAAAAATACCCAACTTTGGTTTACGGTCATTACAAAATCAATTTAAACCAGATATAACCAATTAATCAAACAATTCAATTAAACCATTCAAATAACCAATTCAACGATTCCAATCAAATAACCAACAAACTAAACCATGTTCTAAAACTCAATAAAACAAAAGAAAACCGAGACCCTAGATCATCCTCTTCTTCATCACCACGATTCCACGATCACACTTTTTCTTAACCTGCATCACATGAAAAAACGAGATGCGTGAGTATTATCATAAATACTTAGTGAGATGGTCATTCCATCTACCGGCTAGACTCACAAACCAGATAAAATGCAATGACAACACATAACAGACAAATACGACAAACCAAAAATTAAAAACAAGAAATCAACATTGGTGTTGATCGACATTGGCTCGTCCAATCCATGGTGTAGATCGATACTGCTTTGCAGTCGAGAATCAAACCTCTCCTCTCATGGTTCGATCCCAGGCTCCCAAATCGACCAGCTGCACCAATAAACATATCAAAACACACCAAACAACAAGGAACACATGGAACACAATTCCATTACTCAAATTCATCACAAAATAAGCTTCAAAAACACCTTATCGGCTCAGATAAGCCATGGTGGCGCACTCACCTCGACTATGGAATGATTCTAACCGATGATAGCAAGGAACCCACGAAATCAGAGACTCAAACACCACCACAAGTTAATCTCGTACTCCTCTTCTCTTAGAAATCACCAGCAAACCTCTAACCTCAAGGAATCAAAGATAACTCACTTGTCTCTTTCTTTTCTCTCAAAAATTTACTAAACCTCTTTTCTGCTCAGAAAAACGGAGGCTGGCAGTTTATAAAGAGAACTTTGGGTTTCCAACCCAAACCGAACAAAAACCGAATGAATAAAATCAAACCGGTCCAGTTCTGCAAAGTTGGTGTCGATCGACATACATCCTGTGGCGATCGACACCCCACCAAAAATACACTTTTTGTTTCACGGGCGTTACACAATAGATACAAATTTGTTACTACTTAGATACTATTTACGCACTAATTTTTGATGTAGTCTTTAATTTGGTGTTTGAAACATTTTGGGGTTTGGGCCTTTTGGGCAGGGAAAATTGGGCAATAATTTCTCTCCTAAAACTATTTTGTGACTAATTTGACACTAGTGTATCACGAATTAATTAATTTTAAAGTTAGAAATATAATTCCCAAATTTATTTTATTTTAACCCTAAAATTTCTGATTACCAAATTCTCTCGACACTTCTTCTCCTTCTTCGATTCACTGATTCCCAAACTCTTTCTTATCGTCTTTTCTCTTCGATTCGACCGTATAATCTCGTGTTTCTTCTTCAGCTTTTAACCCAATCTCGTCTCTTTGTTCTTTGTTCGTGAATCTTTGCCATGGTTGGTAGATCTATAACTAGTCGAGGGAGAGGACTTCCTCGTAGAGGAAACGCCGTCGGTCGTAATGCCACTAACGTTGTCGCTCTTAGAGCCCCTAACGTTACCGCTCCTCCAGCCACAGTCGGTGGAGCTACTCTTAACTTCCCCGATCCTCAAGCCACATGCGGTGGTGGTAGATCTAATGCCGCCGCTTCTAGAACCACAAGCGGGGGTGGTATATCTAACACCGCCGCTCCTACAACCACATGAGGTGGTAGTGGATCTAATGGAAGAGTTGCTAAATCTACAAGCGGTGGTCGTCAATCTAACGGTGGTGGTTCTAGAACCAATGACGGAAGTTGGGATCTAACTATTGGAGTCAAAGGTGGTAGATACTTGGTCGAAGGGAACAATGGATTTACTGGTGCTTATTCTCATTCATCTAACCCCTCCACTTCGGCTACTGTGTCTGTATCTTGAACATGAATGCAGGCTTAGAGCATCTCCATCCATAGATCCACATTTTTTAGTCTTAAGAATATATTTAAAATAAATAGTTGATGATGAAAATTTAAGACTTTTAATAAGTGAATTAAATTTTGTTGCTTCCATTGGTGGATCTTAAAACTAGAAAATCTTAGAAGAAAAAAAATTATGTTTTTTTTTTATAAAATATGAAAAATTCCCTAGGATGCCACCAAACAAAGTTTTTGTTCCTTAAATACTATTAATTTTTAAAAGTTTCTTAGATACCACTATATTAAAAAAAAATCAAAATTTTTTCTAAAAATACCTCAAACACAAAAATTAATTTTTAAAGGGTCTATAATTTAAATTTTTTGGTTTGGGTT